>CALNHX010005626.1:0-103347 GCA_940337035.1 Agriotes lineatus | reverse complement strand
GTTCACTAGACCTCGAAGGAAACAGTGATTAAATCTGGAGAGGGATAGAAAAATGGCTTTCTGAGGTAGCTAATAAGTTTCCAAAATCCAACAACATCTTGAAACGCCAGCACTGGATGTCAGACTAAACCTTGTCACTCGTTGACAAGCGACTCAACATCCGGCTCTTAATCATGGATCCCGAACAACAGAAACGGCTGCTGAAAGAAGTAAACACTGACATTAAGCACGCTTGCAGAAAAGACAAAAACGTGCATATCAACAAGCTGTGCGCGGAGCTGGAGAAGTATGCAACTGAGAACCGCTCCACAGAACTCTACAACAATGTGAAGTACCTGGCTCGAGAGTTCAAACCTAAAACTCAAACTATGAGGGACGATCAAAACAACGTTATTACGAATTCAAAAGACATACCCAAAATGGGACGAGAATACTGTATCAGAGTGTACCGCGCCGAGCCACAGCTCTCCTCAAGGGACCAGACGCAAGATCTCGAACCAGCGATCCTCAAAGAAGAAGTAGTATGCGCGGTACAGAAGCTGCGCAATCAGAAAGCACCAGGCTCCGATGGAATCACTGCTGAATTTCTGAAGAACATAGGTGAACTGGGAGTCGATGTCCTTCACAGCCAATGCCAGAAGATCGGGATATCCGGCGAATGGCCCAAGAAGTGGTGCCACTCCATCTTCACTCCGCTGCTCAAGAAAGGTTCAACACTTGACTGCGGAAACTATCGAACGATCTCCCTTATCTTCTACGCCAGCAAAGTCATGCTTACGGTACTAAATGAGAGGCTGAAGACCTTCCTCCTTCCACACATACCGGACGAGCAAACGGGGTTCGTTCCATACAAAAACATGCGACCAGATCCTGAACGATCGACAGCTCGTTGAGAAGGCCAGATAATTCAACGTCAGGATGTCAATGTGTTTCGTTGATTATAAGAAAGCTTTCGACAAGGTGAAAGGGTCGAAACTTTGGAACATTCTGGGAATATCGAGACACCTGGTGCACTTGATCCAACCACTGTACAATTCGCGCACGGCGGCGGTGCGAGTTAGCGACGTTCTCTCAGATGACATCGCAACCTCCGCTGAGACAAGGGTGCATCTTATCCGCTCCCCTCTTCAACGTTTGAGAGGTACTAGAAGACTGGAATGGCGGCATCGCAGTTGGTGGTAAGAAAATCAGGAATTTACGTTACGCTAATGACATCCTGATAATAGCGAAAGACGAGCATGAACTAGAAACTGTCATGCGGAAATTAGAGGTGCGGAACACGATGTACGTACTCGACATTAATAACACGAAGACCAAAGTGGTGATCGTAGACCTCCCCAATAACAATAACGCAGATGCCGTGAGAGTTACTAGCGATGTGGTCGTCAGTCGCTTCGAATACCTGGGATCTGTCATCACCAACTCTTATTTTCCCCATCGCAACATATGCGGTAGAAACTTCGACGGTGAAGATGGCAGACCTCCGTAGAATCGACGCGATGGAAATGTGGTGCTATAGAAAGATTATCCGAATACGATGGACAGAACGCCACACCAACGTCTTGATCCTGAGACAACTCAGCGTAGAAACGAAATTGTCGACCTCTGTAAACCGATAGTTTCTGAAGTACTTCGGACATATTAACTTATAATTAAAGAACCTGACCAGGGAGAGCTTACAGGAAGCAGCCCATCACGACAAAAAATCCTGGAGGCAAACCATCAACAGACTTGCAGCATGATGTCACTATACCCTTACGTAAGGTTAGACCAGAACAGAGAGAGAGTACTGCTGACTTTTGCTGTAGATCGTTTCTTTTTTGTTTACACCACTTTTTCTTATATTTTCAACATTAAATTAATAGTTTTGAAGCTAGAGGGTCAGCCTGTTTCAAGCCTCCTTCTACTCTAAAGTCAGCTAACACGTTCCAATACTTTCTCACTTTATTATTTGTGCCGTGGACGATAATTTTTGATTACTTCGTTATGCCTACTTCTGTGATTGCGTTGTATAGTAGTCGTTTTCTGTTTACTGAACCATAATCCTGTCTAAAGTGAAAAAACTGTGCGTATAACGTTACTCAATGTTCATAGCAATAAGTCTGAATGAATGTCTTCTCAATCTTTGCCTCAATTACAGAGACTTCGCGACACCATTCGATTTAAATATTTTCCACAGTATTGCGCCAATCAGTTCTCGTGTAACGCCGGGTGGAGTGTAAGACCGGTTGCTTGCCGTTTCTGAGCTGCCTCATATCATAGGTGATCTTCCTGTGTGTCACTTGCCTGGTACTTCTTGTATTATCAATCGTTCAAGGTTGTCGTTGTCTCTCCGAGCTATATGACCGAAATTTGTGAAAATTCTGTTATGACTCGACGTTGAGAAGCCCTCATTCAGCCTATTCGAAGCTCTTCACGTATGGAAACGTTAGTTCTTATGGCGGTCTATGGAATCTTCAAAATATTTCGATATTTCGATTGGTGTTTTCTCTTAAGGTCCAATGTTCTGATCCATATAGATATATTAATACTTCTAGCTATCCTCATCCTTTCGGAACTTTCCAAATTGTGAGGTGTTCGGTTGCCACTGTAACCATTTCAGCTCAACGTTTAATTTCTTGACCAGTGTAACCAGCGTTGGTTATGAGAGGTAGTCCAGTCACTAGGTAATTTTTAGAAATGCTAAATGCCAAAGTTCTAATTTTTGTAATATTTTTGTCCGACAACTTTTGTTCGACATATTTATCTCTAAGTCAAATAGTGCAAACTGGAGCAAAATACGAAACATTTCCACAAGATTTTTAGGCTCAGATGGTCGTGTCGGACCCCATTTCTAACGGCCGAATTCTTGCAAATCACAACGCCCACGTGTAAACCCGATTGATATTCCTCTCTATCGTCGCTAGTGATTCTGTTCGAACCAAGATCCCAAGATCAAGAAGTACAAAGGCCAGAATTTTAGTAATAGAAGCGATAGAATTTGTAAAAAAATGCCCGTTGGAAATGGGGTCCGACACAACTACCTGAATCCTCAAATCTTATGATATTGTGGAAATTACTAAAAAATAATAATCAGTCATAATGAAAACACATTTGTTAATAAATAATTATAGAAAATTTTCATACATATTCTCCATAAATATCGAATAATTGTGGTGGAAGAATACAACCTTGTCTTGTACCAGCTTTCGTTTTGTAATGATTTTGAGTAGTGATTATCGCTTTGTGCTGTAGCTGTGATATTAGATACATTAAGTGCTTTGAAACTCGCATACCCAGCAGAATATCCTAGACTTTACTCCATTCAACCGAATCAAAAGCTTTGGTGTAATTCACAAAACATATATGAATTGATAAAATTCACGAGGATTTTCTATGAGTTGACGTATATTCAGTATATGTTCACGTGTCCATCTCGTTTTAAAAAATCCAGATGGTTCTTGTGGTATTCGGTTTGTGATAAAATTATTTTGGTGTGAATTTATGCATATAGACAACTTTGCTAGTATGTGATATAAGTCGATAGTCATAGCAGTTCTTAGTAGAGCCAGTTAGGAAAAATGAAACATATTTGATGTAAATTAATTTACTTTGTCGTAAATATTTGACCTGTAACTGATCTATTCGATCTAAAGGCTCCCTGATGTTTCTTAAGATTGTTTCTACATACCCATTGAGAATTTTATATATTGTATCTAGTAAGGCTAGCCATCTGTAGTTCTTGCATTCTGTCTTCATCTTTCTAGCAGATTGGGGTTATTATTGACTTGTTTCAACTCTCTGGTATGGTTTCCGTTTTCCAATATTATTAAATTAATTTTTGTGTTTTGTTTGCCAGTTCTGTTCCTCCGTAAATAATCAGCTCTACTCTAAATAATTTATACCTGAGTTGCTATTTTTATCGTCTTTATGATTTTTTCTTTTGTTGGCAGTTCTATTTCTTCTTAGTATAATGCGCCCACTTCTTCTAATTTTTTCTCCTCTCTATCCTTGACTTTCATATATTCAAAATCTCTTAGAAATACTCTTTCCATCTTGTTAGCACCTCTTCGTCGCCGCTGGCTAGGTTTCCTTCTTTGTCTTTACAATAACTACTTTTGGGTTGATATTCTTCCTTCGTTTCTTTTACTTCTTGGTAGAACTTCCTAATGTTTTTCAAATATCTTTACTATAGTTCTTCTATTACTCTTTTCTTATGCATTCTTTTCGCTAGTCTTCATATCTGTTTCCCTTGCGTTTTTTGCTCTTAGTATTCCTTCTTATTTTCTTCCCTTCCTGATTTTATTGCTCTCTTGCTATATTTCTTTTCATTATTGTTGCCTCACATTTTATGATAAAGCATAATTTTTAACACTCTTTATTGTTAGTAGCCCTTTTTCAGTTTTCTTACTAATTGCCTTCAGTTTCTTCGACCGTTTTCACTATTTTGTTCTCTTAGTCTTCGTAGAATTATTTAACCTTGTGATAATCTGTAGTTTTGTAACTTAGATCTTTGTTTCGATTTCAGAATGTAATAATTCAAAAAGAGCGTCCATGCTTCTGTAAAACTCTCAAATAACAGTTTTGATTTTCATTTAGATAATAATAATTTTTTATGAAGCTGTCCATTTTATTGTTTAACAACTAGGTAAACAACACATTTAAAAATCTCATGAGTTTCACAAATAACTCTTAATTTTAAAATGATCTTCTAAATTTGAAAAATGGGTGGTTTAATAATAATAATGTTCTTTATTGACACAGCAAAAATACAAAAAAATAGAAAATTAGGAAATAAAATTAATTAGAATTTGTGGCAATGGGGCGAAGCTCTCCGCATGCCTAAATCTTGTCCATAACAAACAAAATTAAGAGTTCTCTGAGGAAATTCATGAGCGTGTTGAATGTGTTGCCTACCTACTTCATCCACGGTGAAATGGCCAGTCTGCATAGATGATAGCTTACTTTCATATTTGTAATGCTGTATCGAATCGGGTTACAAGAAAATTCAGTTTCTATTAGTCAATCGAACAAAACTTCACGACAATATCCAGGCAGATGAAGTTAACGTTAAAAGATGAATCATATATAAACTACCTATTCTTCGCAGATATAATCTTGATAAGTAGTAATATCAAAGAACTGAAAAATATGCTGGAACAGCTGCATCGAGCATTGCAACGAGTTGTTCTCGAAATTAATGCAGAAAAGATAAAGATCGTGAGCCTGAACAATGAAAAATGGTGGATTAACATGTGTATCTCGTACGTAAAATCAAAGTAGGAAAGAAAAACTAAACAACTAAGATAACTCATCGAATCTGCTTGAGCTGGGCAGTGTTTGGCAATTTAAAAAAAATCTTCAGAAATACAACGATTTTAATACATCTGAAACTGAAAACGTACAAAATATGTATACTAACGGTGGCAACATATGAACAATAAACGTCTGATGCTAATTCAGAAGAGCACAAATCTCCTTACCATTTTACATAGAAGCATGAAACGAGTAATGTTAGAAGTAGCAGATAGATTCCGTAACGAATAAATCAGGTGATGAACAGAAGTTGGAGATGTAGTTCAAAGGATTGCTCAAGGCCCCAAAAGAGATGGGTTAGCGATTATTAAGAGAAGGTCGGGGGAGAATTGTCCAACTAGCACAGAATCCAAAAATATTTAAAAATGGAGGACGCGTACATTCAGTAGTGCATACATAAAAGCTGAAAAGATAACAGAGGTACATACATAATAAACAGTTATTATTTTAATTTGTAAATGTTTTGCGAAAGTGTTGTAATTATATTATAGATGGCATCACGGGTAATAACATATTATAATTGTATAAAAGAGAATTCATATAAACGAATTAATTATTCAAATAGTGAAAAAGTGAATTTTTAAAGTATTTCTTCTACTTTGGTGAAGAAAGTACTCACTTTCAGCTCTCATTTGCGTGTAGAAAGTGAGCATTTTCTGCACTTTTATGTCAACACTTTTTGCACTCTAATGTCAGGTGATAATCATCTGATTGGCTAAAACTGAGAAAGTTTTTTTGCCTATGTCATATTGAAAAATAAATTTTTATAGAATGCGACGCTGTTGTAGGAAAAATACAAGGGCAATTGAAAAAATTCACATGCGTTTTCCAATAATTGCATTCCTTCGATAATTGTATTACAATATAATATTCCAGAGTTAATTTCTCTCTCTCAATTTAGGTGTAAGAGCCTTCATACTGGCAAAGGGAAGGTCAAATTAGAATTAGCGTAAATGTCAGTTAGAAAAAAAACTTTAAAATAGAGTAATTTATCTAACACATAAGGCACATATCGAACCAAAGTGCAGGTTGAAGAATGTGCTTTAAACAAATTAATAACAATCATGCATTAAATTTTTGAAAAGTATTGAATAAAGCATCAACATTTTTGAAAAAACAAAACTTGGTATCTATTGAAATTAATTCATAAATGTTATTTCTACATGAAGAAGCCTATCAGAAAAGCAAACAATGTAAAACATTAAATATTTGTTTGTAAGTAAACAAATAAAAATGTTTGCAATATTCACACAATTCGCTTGAATCTGTTTCTAAAATGTTCAAATTAAACTTTCAACGGTCTCCTAACTGATCTTCAAATATAGTTGAAATTTAAAAAACGTCCGGAAATGCTGCGACCTGAAATTATTTTCGTGATATTTTTTAGTTTCCGTAAAAAAATTTCTTTAAATATGTATACTTGACGCATTGAGCTGAACACTATTTTAAAATGGTTTTAGTAGCTTAGGCACTTTGTTGGCTCCAATAGCATTTTCAAACTGTATTATTTTGTATTTGTTCAGTTTATTTCGCTCAGTATATGAAAATCTTGTTTTGACGTTTTGGCAACAATCTATCACAGAAAAGAAAACTTTTATATGGTTTCTAATTTTCCTATACACGATAACATAAATTTACATTTTGTTGCAGTTTTTTTGGGCTAGATCCAAATCCTCAAATTTTTATCTAATCTACAGTAACTTTTCTTACCTGCAAAAAATCTCGTGGGGTCGCTCCTAACACCTGCAAGATTTTGTCATAACCGGAATCTTGGCAGAATTCGAAAAACGTTTTTCCAAAGAGCTCCAGAATAGCGTCGGCAGGGATATCTGAAAAGCCGCAGGTAATTAAATAAAGCTAAGTTGGGGAGCTTCGTCGTACTTAAAATGTCGACGGCCGCAAATATTAAATTGTAGGTCAATTCGTCGTCATAAATTTGACGGACCAAAAACTGCCCGTCCATTTGCACCTCTGCATTTTTCCTAAAAAAGTCAAAAACATAAAAAGTTGCAAAAAGTGTTACAGCGCAACGTTAGTTGTTAAATCCATCCAGTTCCTCACTTGTTCACAGTGCAAATTCGGTTAATTCCCTTACCACTTACTGTTTGCTGTCTTAATTGCCATTCTTTCAAACTTCACTTACTTAATACTCTCCCAGGTTTCCTCCCCAAACGTGTTAATAACGAGCAGCTCCAGGGCATAATTTACAAACCCGTACTGAAAGCGGTTGGAGTAAAT
This sequence comes from Agriotes lineatus, assembly GCA_940337035.1. Taxonomy (NCBI): domain Eukaryota; kingdom Metazoa; phylum Arthropoda; class Insecta; order Coleoptera; family Elateridae; genus Agriotes; species Agriotes lineatus. The sequence continues at coordinate 95,814 of CALNHX010005626.1, read as the reverse complement.
CAAGGTGCTTCTCACCCATTACAAACTTACCATGTTGGTGTCTGATGGTTGGTCACACCACAAACACGAGCGTAGCGCGTGTTGCAGACGCTTTGTTGAAAAGCGAGCAGGAACTGAGAGAAAACTCGGTTTTCCGCGGCCGCATTGATTTTCCGCGAACGACGCGTGCGCTGTCAGGTGCGAAAAGTTTCGCGAGGTGGCGCTAATGTCATTATCAGGCAGGCTTTTCCGACGCAGCGCACTTTACGGCCGAGATAAAAATGTGAGTGAAATTTCGCAAGATAACGCACTGAATTAAAATGAATAAAAACGACTTATTTTTTGGAGCGAGTTTTAAGGCGAATTGAGAAGTTGTTATTAAAAGTTTTAATTGAATCAGCTTCCTGAAACAAGGCGAAAATTGCGTTACATTAATAAAAAAAGAATTAGAGCATTCCAGAAACTGAAATTGGAATTGTGTAACACCATCTGCCTGGTATTAAGTTTTAATCAATTAACTTTGAACCAGCTTCGAGCTACGCATCTATAACAGAACAATCACGCTTTGGAAACTATTAAACACTTTCATTCACGAAAACTATACTAGAGTAATAAATAACCCTTGGTGCGATGTTTTGCTTATATACTAAAAACCTTATTGCTTCGAAATATAATATTTATTAATGGTAGTTTTATTAACTTTTTCATGTTAAAACCCCTAAGAGTTGAGATGTGCCTCTAATGGAACTACTTAAAGCTGAAATTGTTCATGTTGCCTTAAATCTGAAAAACTAATAACATTTACAATACAAATACTGATGTTTGAAATAAATTGTAGTAGTTTGTCGAATTAGCTACGAACATTTTAAATGAAATATACGTTATTAATGAGAAACGATCATCTATACATATTTAATTCCTGGCATGCAAGAGATTTAGTAGATAACGGTGATAAAATGAGACAATTTTAGGTTATGTTACCTGATTTTGTATTTACGACAACATTTTTTTATTGTATTTTAATACAAACACCAGAATTATGGGAGGGTGGAGAAAGCGTGACAAGTTAAGTGATTGTGAAAATTAAAGGCGATATGTATTTAACTTTTGTGATTATTAAAAATAGTAAATCGAGTTTTTTAAGCAAATGGCACTCGTAACCCGTATTATGGGGTAAGAGTAACATAATTTTTAATTCTGACAAATTTCGCATACAGTTTTTTTCTTAGGATCGAATTCAGTACACCCTTTGTGTGCATATGTTTTGCACACACGGCACAGTATCATTTCTTCGTCTGATATGCTAGTTCTTCTTTGGATCTAATGCAAAAATACATAGGAACATCATAGTCATCGGAGGAACCTTCAACGCTCATATTTTCTTATGGTTCTGCGCTTGAAGATGTTACAGCCCTTTTGTACTCCTTGGTTTTGGTTGATTTTTGTTTGTACTTCATGTAGAAGCAGACCGAGCCATTTCTCGTTCAAGTTGCGTCGCAAGTAGAACTGGGGAGACTTTTTCCACTCTACAAATTCTTATAGTGCTTGTTGAACAGCTGCTGGAAACAATTGTTTGTGGTTTTTGGTCTCCCCGTGGTGGCGCATGCAGAATGCGTTCTGATAAATCTAATATATTGTTGTTTGGTTTGGTTGTTGGTTTTCTATTAGCTTCGTTATAATAAACTCCAATGTAATCTACTTCGGTGAATATGCGATTAACGAAGGGCCATAGGCTAGTTACTTAAAAGCTTTTGATAGCATTGTTTATAGTTGCAGTGTTTAAGCAACTCTTGTTGAAAAGTAATGGTAATTGTTAAAATTTGGTTTTGGTTTGTTAATGCACCTGGGTGTAACGGGCTAGTTCGTGTCACCTTGGTATTTAATAATCACCTTGCTATTTAATAGTTTTATTCTGTCAGGTATAGGACTAAACTGTACTTCTTACATTGCAGTAACTAGATTAAAACGTATTGTGTACTAAAAACTTCCAGTGAAAGTTCCGTGCACTCGAATAGGGAAGTGCAAGATAACGGAATACTGAGCCCGTGTGATATTATTAGAACTGCAAGCGACGAAGTGACGTAGTGGTTTGGTGGAACTTCGCGCTTTAGATGCAGTGGGGAAGCAGTTGCATAGTAAGCGACCTGTGAGTGGGACCAAGCAAAATGGACGGCCACGCAAAGTACTAAAAAGTTTCTGTGTACGCCCGTGTTAACTGCAGTCTACACCTCGTGATTCTTGAGCCGAAATACTGCATCGAGAGCAGATCGACACCGAAGTACCGATAATTCTTCAGCGACGAAAGCCACTGTTCCAGTTAACTATAACGCGAACTTAGTTCACACCCGGTAGCAATGTCCGTAGCTGCTGAATTACCACGTTCGGATAAAGCGCTTGCATCATCCCGTGGACACACCGCGTCAGCTGTTTTCAAACAACCGAAGGCAGGGCTGCATTAAGTTGAATTTGTGAGTGAGAGTACGCCTTGTTCGCATGATTTGTTTTTGGATCGGCGTTGCGCATTGACAGTTACACTCCTATTTAAAGTATATTCAAGCATGTAGATTCAGCATTAGGGTCGTCGCAGTTCATAGCTATTGTTGATAGCGCACATAACATTTATATATTACCATTGTGTAACCTTGTCATGTATTTGCATGCATGCATTTTCTTATCCAGAGTATATCTATTTACATGTAAACCGTTTGGTTTTTATATCTGACGGAACTTGCATGTATACTTACAGAATTATAGGTGACCACAAGCAGGCCAGAACGAGAAATATTGACAATCCCTTAGCTGCACGGAGGTAAGAGTAGGTCTTGTGCTTCTACTACTCACCTAACCAGCAAACAAAGGGCAATCTAAATTCATAGTAAAGTAGAGCAAAGGGCACGCGGAAAACCGAATTACAAGGGTAATCTCAGATGACCAATGTCCGTTTACTCAAATTCATAAACACAGCATATAAACCGTATATTGTGGTTAACTATTTTACATAATAAATCTTAAGTATGATAATTATATTGTATGCAGAAATAATATACATAAATATTCGTTCTGGTAATTCAATTTGCGTTCGGTTTTTCTGGATGGTCTGCAAGCCAAGATGCACGTCTACTCGGTCGGCTACTGTTTCTGGACCGAATTAACGTAGGTTCGGTTGCCCGATTCTGAAACAGATTATATACGATGTCCATGCCGGAGAATGGCTTTGTTTATGTTTTGCGGTCTGAAAAATATTGTTAAATACAGTGAATACAGGGCAGCTAACTTTCACTGGCAGTGTGCTAATGCGGACAGATACTGACAGCTTTCTGGTGTTTAAATTTGGGTGCCCGGGGCGATAAAAACTAGAAATATTTACCTCGTATAGAGCCCGCCTTTTCCCAGCTGGAATTTCCGACAACCGCTGAAGGATTGCGATCGGTCCGGACTCCCGATAGGTAGAGGTACCTGAACTGTGCCGCTCGACTGGAACTTTCTTGTAGTGTACAGGTACGCTGTGTTCCAGGTTAAGTTTAGTTGAGGTGCTATTTTGGCCTGGGGTACGGCTGGTGCATAGTTCTAAAAGGATTCTCAGCAGGACGGGACCGTATCCGCCGGAGCTTATCAGGATCAGGGGGGTGTTAGGAGAGACGCTAGATCCCAGAGGGCCTAAATCTGGTGGTCAGAATCAGAGGATTCAAGTGCCTTCAAATGGCCGCGCGGTGTGGTTATATACCCTCTCGGATCTCGTTATCGGTCTAAATTCTAGGTGAAAAAGAGAATAAATTGCGCACTCAGGTCCGCGCATCGCGGCTGAAATCGTCTTAACGGGAATCAGCGAGCTCTGAAGATGCGAGCGACGATACATAGTAATTAAATATGCGCCGTACAAATTTCTCTCATAATATTTATACTTCATGTAGAAATGTTACTGGCGCTTACCTTACAATATCATTCAATGTGATTCGTTTTTCAAGATTGTTAGTCAAAACATATTTCTTGTGTGGGGTGGAATGGTAAGTAAATGTAATCCTAACTCTTTTGCCTTTAATATAGCAGGTAAAGTTTTGTGGTTGACATGGCCATCTAAAATTAACAAATAATTTTCAGAACTTCAATGAGTGTAGGTGGCGAAATTTTGCAGATAGACAAAACTATCTTGGTCCATCCATCCAAATTGGGTAACATGTGCAATTGCATTTTTTTGGGTCCCTCTCATGAGTTGATCATTTTTTTGTTTCCTGGCGAATAAATCATAGGAGGAATATATTCTCCGGCTGCGCTCATTAAACAAACTGTTGTTATAGTTGCACCACGCTCTGAAGAAGCGAGTCTCCCGAATTAACTCTTGCCATTTTTACTAATAACCCTCTCCGATAAGTGGAAGTTAGTGATTTTACTTTCCCCCATATAAAAGATGTTAGAGCATTTAAATTTATATTTTTTTTACGAAGCCTGCAACTTTGAATAGAAATCGTCTGCTTTTACTTTACTAAAACCTAGAGCTCTGTGAAGGCTTGTTGCTTCTGGTGTAAGTAACGAAAGTTGTGGATTACAACGGAAAAATCCATCTATTCAGTCTTTTCCTGCTAGCTTTTCCTCTCGACTAAATCGATGTTTAATATTATTTAACTCAGCTAAACATAAACTAATTTTAGTATAGACCGAATATTGAGACAATGAAATTGTCTACACATTTTTACTATATGCCCTCATAACTTCTTTTTTTTCTGGTCAAGGGAGAAAGTTAGCATTTTCCCATTTTTATCCCAGGTAGGCATCTTCATGCTAAATATGGTCGACAGACAGACAGACGGACAGACACACGGAATTGAGAAAACCTATTTTTCGTCATCTAGGTATCCCGAAACGTGAAGATCTGAAGAAATCTTGGAAGGCGATTTTGTCGCAATTACAATACTTTTTTCGTCTTTTAGACGAGGGAATTGAAAATTGAAAATCAATTCAAGCAGACAAAGTTGTTTGTCATGTCATTTATGATTACTCAGTTTGGCATTTCACACGTCAATAATAACCTTAAAACCAACATAGGGAAGCTGTCTCTGATATTTGATTCTTTTAAATTAGAGAACCAGTATCATATGTTGCCTAATCCAATTTAACTAGGTGCGTCATTTCTCATGAATAACCCTGCATACACTCTGTTTTTGCGTGAAGGTTGGCCAGGGAAGTTGTCCCAATTTAGCTGTGTAAGATACTTTGTTGTGTTTAAACGAGGTTTACATTTAAGATTATGGTTTCCAAATGTATTGAAGTTAAAAACATGACAAAGCACCTTCAAATGCACAGTTGCCATATTTGGTTTTGTAATCTTTATGTGTGTATCCAGTTTCAGTAATTGTGTAATTGAACACATTTATAATTAAGCACGTGAAAGGGCATACAACACTTTAAATTTTAAATATTTCTCAACATGTAGTAAAGTACGTTAAAAACTCGTTATGGATGGGACTCTGAAATAGATATTGTCTTAGGACTGTATGTCGGTTATTATTACATCGCTCTACCCATAATTCAGCGCGCTCGGTGGCTCGGTCACTTGAGTTGTCAACTGTCAAATAGCGTTCATCTTTCGGAAGAGCTATTTATTCCATTTTTGGGTACATTATTCTGTGTAAAATAGTTTTTCTCAGAACTGACCTGCAGCTTAATTGCCGTAAAACAGATTTTGTTACTGAATAACATAGTTTTCATGTAAAAAAGTGAGGTTACGTGTATACGTAATCGATAAAATTAGTTACGACATGAGTTTCAAGAAGTACTGTTTGACACAAAATCACTTGATAGCATTTGGTAACAATCTTCTATTCTGTCATATGACAGTACATTTGTTGGAGGTAATACAGGTTATACAACAAAATAATAGTTACAGTTCATGTACAATTTCACAACAAAAAGTCATGGTCGACCTTCATGCAAAGAAGGAGTGAATGTATTATATGCCTTTTAACTAAATTTTAGTATCACTATAATAACAAGAAAAACCATTTCTTGATATCTAAGAGATTTTTTCAGATTGTCACGTTTCAGGGTCCCTAAATGACGATAAACAGGTTTTCTCATTTCAGACTGCCTGTTTGTCTGTCTGCCTGTCTGCGGTTGGTATAACTCAAAAACTGTTAGAGGAAGATTACATTTGGCATACAGATTATATGTCTACTTGGCATGAAACCGAAAAAAATCAGTTAATATATACAGGGTGAGCACCTTAAAAATTCAATTTTGTTTATATTTGCTTATCTGAGAAATAGATAATAGTAATCATTTGCACATAGCTTAGGCCTTATCCTTGACGAAAATGGGTCCCTACAGATACAGGGTGGAAGTTGTAAAAAAGACAAAAAGGGGGCAACTATAAATGCGTTCTACTTCATGCAGCCGTTACCCAGAGATGTGAGGGGTCTTTGATAGGCGAATGCAACAAACGGTCGGTTTGCTTGCGGGCTACTGCTAAGCGTTGAAATCACATCCGCATACTTGAAGTTAGAATCACACCGCCGGTAATGGTCTTTTATTTGAAAATTGTAATTCGCATTATCAAGTGTTTCCATATTGCTTAGTTTCACAACATCCACTTGCGAGAAAAGTTCCGAGTAATACTAGTTCGTTCTTCAACGTTAAAAAAATGTGAAATTGAGGATAGAACAAAACCATTGAAGCTTTGTAAGAATCTTTGAGAAAATAGAACATTTTTAAAGGTTCTCAAAAGTCTTTGCATGCCTTACTAGGAAATATAAGGTTTATATGAAAAAACAAAATGCCATCCTCAAAGAGATCTGATGGAAGAAAAGAACTCATTTTCTAAAATTCTGTGTATGTATAAAAGGAGACGATTTATTTAAATTAATTTCTTGGACGGGACACGGATTTTCCACAATGGAAATATTGAACACTTGATAAGATCATGATTTACGAACTGTTAAAAGTATAAAGGTATGTGTAATAATCTAATAAATTTTGACATAAATATACTTGTTTTAACGTATAACTAGGCTATCTACTTGTGTAAATACGCTGCACTAAAATTAAGTAAGTTTCGAATATGCATAAAGGTACAGCTTACAAATTCTAGATTGAAGGGCGGTGAAAATCGGAACTAATGTTAGAATCTAGTAATTGCCAAGTTTTGTATTGATAACACTTTTGACACCTATTATATTGACATTAACTTGTTTACTTTATTTCAGCCAAATGACACAATAAATCAGATGCGTACTCAACTTTGTGATATAGGGCATATCAAAACAGAATTAACAACACAAACACAAAAATAGCAATAATAGCAATAGCAATAACAAAACAACAGAATTGACAAAATCAACAGCAACAGCAATTTTCACGCTTTAAAACACAAAGAATCTGTCATGTGACGTTAGTCACTGGGCAAACGAAATCCCGCTACCCACCGCTACTGATTACTTGTCATTAAAATATAACTAAACTTTGTATTTTTGACACTTACTTCTTTAGACATATTGCCAATTCAGTGACATCAAATTAGAGTCCCTGTATATAGTTATATAAGAGTCGGGCAAACACAAATGTCAGCCGCCATTAGTGTTCCAAAAATAAATGATGCGTTCAAGGCCGGAGTTGTTTTCCTTAATATGTGTCACTTTGATGAATTTAATTACTTGTCAGTTTGACATTGTCAATAAATGGTAAACTTAATGCATTTACGAAAACTACACTGGTAGGTATCTACCGTTTACCGATTGGTGGTCAGCTGATTTTGCAGTAGATAGATCGGATTGAGTAATTTACGAGCGGTTTTTTGGTGGTGTAGTAAACATATAACCTCTAAAAACTTGTCTTGTCGTCGAATCGAACAATATTACGTACGTCCTTTAATTGTCATTGCCATAGCCACCCTTCAAATTTCCATTTTAGATTACTGCGCATGCGCAGTGGATCGTAGCCAATCAAAAATTGAACCGCGTTTGCCCGACTCTTATCTTACCATATACAGGGACTCTACATCAAATATGATCACAGCGCCTTTCATGGCCTACCTTGAGAGTCGATCTAGCTTCTGTAAGCTGTTCAGAGCCTCTACAGAATGCCATCATTCGGAAGTGATGTAAAGCCGTGTGTCCCCTGTTACTACGATATGTAGCATGAAGAAGATGCCTTGCTAGGGTTGGAACTCCTTAGTCTCGGCAAAATTCTAAGTAGGACATTGACCATATAACCAAAGCAGTCGGTGTCTAAGGTACCTGGTACTCTGCATGCCTAGCGCCTGTCCATTAACAAACAAACAAAGCTGTAACATAACCTAGAATTTATAAAACATCGTCTGTGTCAAAATATTGAAATTAACTGACAACACTGCTGAGTTATGACGTCACTATAATTTACTCACGCGTTACTGAAATTTCATTACTAGAACTATACCTCGTACATTGTTAGCAGTAAGACCTGTTCTAGTTTTTCATAGAACTGTTCCATAAACTGTAATGCAGCATGCTGTGTGGATGATTAATTTAATTTATAAATAATATCCAGATATCCAATGGATATCATGTGATAACAGTTGTGAGTAGATAGCGGGTGGGGTAGTAATGGGCAACCAGTGTGGTTGTTTACATGAAGTAAAAAAAAAGTATCTTGAAAATAATAATCGACGTTAAAATAATCACGTTAAAGGGTTAGATTTACCTTAATTGTGAAAAGTAATAATTGTATATTTGATACGTAATAGTAATACGATATTCGTTGCGGTCAAATTTGACTAAGAGTCGCAACTATTATTAAAAGTATAATTCAAGATAGTTTAAAGCCATTTGAAGTGGTAATTTTGCTTCAAAACAAGTAAAAATGGTGCAAGTATTAGTGTTTGCAGTATGCTGTAAAACTGTATATCCAGATATTAAGGAGTCAGAGAGCTACAACGAGCTTATTTTGGTCGTGAACACCCCAAAGGAGGTGTTTGCAGATCAACATCCAGTTAGAAGCTGGCATAAAATACACTCAGGTACAAGAGATACTTCCAGAAGGTTATTGCTTATTTATTATACCTAATTAAGAAATACGTAACAAGTTTGGAACGACAAATTAGTAGAAATAATTGTAATTTTATATTTAGAGCGTAATGTAGAATATAGTGATTCGGGTTCTAGACGTATTTCGGTCATTATAATTTGAAATTTACTTATTTTGCAGTAGGTATTTAGAAATAATTTTAAATCAAGTTTGGAACAGTTATCATTAAATATTTTGACGATTAATATCTGATTTTTATATTGTCAGGCTAAACTTTCAAGTACTAACCAACTGAATAATGAGTTCAATGTGATGTACTAAGGAGTGTTTCGAAATCAATTCATTAATATTTTATAGTAATCCAGTTTTTGATAGTAATTAGGGATTACTTGAACATTAACCCATTCAGCTGGGAATGAGGAGTTCCAATGCTCAATAACTGTCTAGCCGAGGTATTTAAAATAATCACATGATATAATTTCAAATGTCATAATTGAATATTGGGATATGTCAATTTTAATTGAATTCAATCAGGAGTAAGGTAAGTATATCAGAAACTATACCTGATACTACTTCTTATTATTAAGTAAAAGAGTATATTTAATTTGTAATAACTACCAAAGGAAGAGAGCAGTATTATAATTTGGCATCTCAAGTAGGGCTGAGAGAGATAATATTACAACTTGGCTTGTAACTTACAAAGCGGAACCAGTGTAATATTATAAAGGTCCTCATCTCAGTGCATAGGCACTGTTCTTGTTTCTTCTTGTATCATAAGTACCCGATGTGATAACTGTTTGGGTTTTTCTTTAGCTTAGAACTTTCAGATAATACAGTTATAGCTACTCTATTTCAATATTTTAGATATTCTGAGCGAGACAGTCATCCACAGTGTATTTGGTTGGTTCATGTATGCTACATGTACCTCATTTTGAAGTCAAATTCTCTCCCAAACCTGATAGGAACTGTTCGAGAGATTCTTAGCACACATGTCACAACTAAGGGACGTTCGTACTCGGGACCCTTGTATTTATCAGTTATAATTCATAATTTTCCGGGAAACAAAGTGAGGTGGTTTCTTGCTTCCTCATCGTAATATAGCGTCCGATACTTCTAATATGTGGAAAACTTAAACCATTCTGAAGTCCTTATTCTCTGCCTTAACTCAGTACTGCCCTCCACTAGGTATGAGTTTATTCTCCCTAATAGTATGGTTGCCACATCGGCCAAATGCTGTATCTGAAGTTCCTTTCCTCTCCACCATTGCTTCCAAAATCTGAGATGGGCAAAGTCGATTTACTTCCCTGAATAGGTCGTTGCTAAGAAGTTTCTACCCACTACGCAAAGAGATCCAAACTTTAAATATTTCCACTTGAAATTAAAGATTATTTTCATACGCTGGTTTTTTCGTTGGGTCTCTCAATCAGTATAACTGCCTTTAACGTTGACGATATGCTTCACTGCTCCTAAAAATAAAAATTACCCGAAACAATCTAGAAAATGTTTAACTTTTAAAGCAAGTAACATTTAAAATTAGAGTTACCTTCATTATTGAGTAGGTTTTACAAATTACAGAACACACGTACCTATTGAATATAAATCTATTTAGCTCCGCATTTCTTGTATTGATAACAAAATGTCCATTTCCTTAACTTAATTTGGCTATCTTTGTGGCTGCAAAAATTTGTAGTGCGCAATTAAACCTATAATATACAATATTCAGATTAGATGTAGTCTAAATAACCAAATTAACTCGTGCTTAAAAATGTCTACAGCTAATATTTAAATAATTTGGGAATAAGGAATGAAAGTATATACAGCATTTCAAGATATTAGATATTCCTTAATTTAATTAAAAGCAAACAAACTGGGCTCCTCTTTTGCTAAATTTGCAAATTGGTAGAAACACGGATGTTCATGCTGTAGCAGAATATACACTTGATTTTAAATAATAATAGGAACTAAACGTTGAGAATAGAAGTACCCCAATATAATCATGAAATCTGTAGCTGTATTAACCTAGGGCTAGCAGAATAACCGGAAGAGTTGTCTCTGGAAGTGTTTGAATTGGCTGAGATGTCAAAGTTGTAACTGAAAAACTTTAATAATTAAGTGATATCCTTGAAACGTCATTTGTTTAGCATATTCTAAATTTTAATCATGCTTATGTATTAGTGTACTATCGCTAGTTAAAATAGTGATAAAAGAATTACATTTTTACGTGAACAATTCATATGCTAACAAAAAAAGTAAACACATCCGCAACAGTATTGAGCTGGTAGAATATTGCAAGTATAACCGATTGTTGTTAATAAACTCTAAAAAAGTGCATAGTTTTAGTCATGGATTTTAAAATTAGCAAACCCTTCAAACCACGAAAACATGTAACAGACAAATATTCACATATGAAAACCAAAAAACTTAATTAATTACTTCTTTTATTATGTAATTAAACTGTATTTAGAAACAAAAAAATATAATAGCTAGAAAAGTAAAGTAATACTATATACACTTTACAGGAAATTTAGATTGAGAAATACAATGTTATAGCATGAACAATGAAGATTAATAATGTAGCATTAGCATCTGCACCAAATTTATCTAAATCGTAAATATTATGCTAAAAATGTGTATGGCGTTAATACGGTTACAATCTACGCTTACATCTCTTGAGCGCGCGGATTCCAGATAAGGCGAACCCAGGAGCGATGCGCGTTAGCATAAAGCAGCGCTCGACGTAATCTTACTCCAATCTCATCTAGAAGCAGCCCAGATAACGAGAGCTGAAAGGATATAAAACCAGAACGCCCAGCTTTCTCAAGCCACTTGAATCTTCGACCTTGACCAGCAGCTGCTCTAACCTGGAAGAGCTCTCCGCTCTAGGTCCGCTTTGGCCTAACACAGGATCCTGCCCGACCAATACGACTTGAGTCCCAGGATCTCATCTCTCCGTGATCCTAACCTCCAATACTTGTATTAGGTAGAAGCCGTCGAGACACCGGTCATACCTTGTACAATGTCATGAACCTGTTAACCGTGGTACCTGACAATCTCGCTTGATACGGCCAAGCGAGTTGCCTCCAGTCCGCGACTTCTGAGTTTATAACTTCACCTGAAGAAACCAACTAGCACTCCGGAACCAGAACCTGACACTCTCCTTTCGTCGAACCATGCAATAGGTGGAAAAATTTACTGCCTCCAGACCTACAGAATCCTTCTTCTTCTTCTTCTACTACTTGTATATAAGCTTACAGCTTGTTTTATCCCAAATTATACATCCAACTGCCTGGACTACGCCTTCCTCTTGGAACATTATCTCTTGCCACCTTTACTTGTCTAATGCCTTCCACCCTCGATATGTGTTGGTCCCATTCTTCCTTACGGTTTTTCACCCAGTCTCCTATTTCTTGTATCTTACATTGGTCCCTTATGTCCTCACTTCTTCTCTGGTCTCTTAAGAAGTTCCCAGTGATCCTTCGTAAGATTTTTGTTTCTGCTGCTTCTAATGTTTGTTGGGCCTTCACTGTATCTGCGCGGGTCTCTGTCGCATATGTAAGTACAGCTCTTATAACTGATTTGTAAATTGGTGTTTTTGTTTCTACATTTAAGTATTTATTTCCCCATATGCAGTCGTTCAAGCACCCCGATATTTTTAAGGCTTTGTTAGGGTATTTTCGTACCTCCTCATATAGCATTTTTGAGCTGGTTATTTCAATTCCCAAATAGTTGAAGCTGTTCACTTGCTCAATGACTTGTCCTTGTAACACAAGTTTACATCTTAGGAGCCCTTTACTAACTGTAAGCTATTTAGTTTTGGAAATGGCGACTTTTAGGTTATATTTACTACAGCTTTGCGAGAAGCGGAACAGAAGTCTTTGTAATTTATCTTCGTTATCTGCGACTAATGCCTCGTCGTCTGCGTAGCAAACCATCTTAATTTGTAACCTTGTAAAGGTGTTAGATCTGCGATTATTTTATTCATGATCGGATTAAATAATGAAGGACTGAGCGAGTCTCCTTGGCGGATACCCTTGGTTATAGGAATTTCTGCGGTTAATTTACCATTACATTACATTATTCTCCGCTAGTATTTGTATTATGTGATGTGGTTGTATATTATCAAATGCTTTTTCTACCTCGACAAAGCAAAAGTAAGCTGGTATGTTATATTCAATTGCTTTTTCAGCTATTTGTCTAATAATAAAGCATCGTTGCATGACCGACCAGTTCTAAATCCGCTTGGTTCTTCTTTTATTTCTATAATTTCTGTAAGCTTCTCTGTTATAATTTTTGTTGTTAGCTTTAAGGTGGTATCGAGTATCCCTTGATAATCTGTGAGGAGCTGTTTTTGTCCTTTTTAAAGATCGGTATTATTATACCTTTTTTCCATTGGGTTGGTATTCTCCAAATTTCGAATATTCGTTCTACAGAATTCCGCTTTCTAAACAATCTTTGTTTGAAAGTGAAAAAGAGCGTTTGATTGCAATCACCGCCGTGATTAAGTAAAAGTTTGACTTACATTGGAAGGACTCCCTTTCAGCGAATGGTAAGTTCTTGAGATGTAATTAGGCTCAATTACCACACTTCGTAGAACCCCGGGGATTCGACCTGCAGAATTGCCGGCGTCTCGACCAAAATCCCCAAGCCCGGCCGTGCTTTTCCAGAAGTGAATTTGAAACCGTATATAGTCCTACGACCAACACATATTGGAAATTCGTAACCCGTAGTGCTGGCTAACATCCCTGACGACAAAAAGCACCCCCTTGCATTTTGTCAACAAAACGTGGCCATATTAACATCCTTAGTTTCAGCTACCGCCACGAAATTCAGCGCCGTCATGAAAGCTCTCCGACCAGACCACCAGCTGCATTAGCGTCCCACACTGGTTGCCGATCTCTTAAGACATTAAATACAAAGACTAATCTAATTATTCATTTTAAAGTGTTCTAGATCCAGTCACTCAGAGCAATTAACGAACTATGGCTACCTTGAGGCGCTTATATACGAGGAAGTCATTCAATTAAAATAACTAGCCAGTATAAATCATTACAGTTTTCTCTATTTCTTCTTGTAACATAATTTGCACTTCTACTATTTTTAGTTCCTTGACGTTTACTTTTTCCTGTTTAAGATGCTTTCTATTGTGGTCAAGATTTAATTCAGCATCTAAATCTAAATTGGGCCAAAATGTGATTCGACTCGTAGCAGTCTTCCTTTTTGCTCCGATGTGGATGTGGGAAACATGTTAAACTGCTCAGTATATTGTTACCCGTAGAAAGTAGACTACAAACTCCACATTTTTTGGCCTCTTTGTGTAAGTTTTGTTTTCGTGTGGTTTATATACACTCCTCTTTTCTAATTTTTGAGTGTATTTCTCCGATAGTCTTTTTGATATATTTTTATGGGGTCGCATCGTGTATATATTTTTGAATTTGTAGTAGAACGTGTCTTTTGTATCTTGTTTTTGTTCTTGGGTAGAGCAGTGTATATTTATACTTTTTAAATTAAAGAAATGTGTCTGAATTCACAATTTGTGTATTCTTTCGTTTGTGGGTTATAGATCTCTTACTTTTGACTTTACTCTGTTGTCGGCTATAAATACTATTCCTTATTTCTTTTGTACGGCTTGCCATTGCATCATGTGGTATGTGTTCATAATACCTGAGCCTTATCGTTGTGTTTTTACTTCTCTCGTCTAAAAAACGAAGGAGGTATTGTAATCGCGAGAAAATCACCTTCCGAGATTTCTCCAGATCTTCACGTTTCAGGGTCCCGATGACGAAAAACAGGTTTTCTCAATTCCGGCTGTCTGTCTGTCTGTTGGTGGTATAACTAAAAAACTATTTGTTGGAGAAAGACAATATTTTGCATACACCTGGCATAAAACCGAGAAAATTTCAGACAAATATATACAGAGTGAGCACCTTAAAAAAATAACTTTGCAATAACTACAACTAATAATTTGTACAAAGCGCAGGCTTTATTTTTACCAACAATGGAACCCAAGAACTACAGAATAAATGTTGTACGATACAAAAAGGAGCAACGAATTAGTGCGTTACTGAGTATAGCTGCAACGTATGAATTCGAGCAGTCGGTGCTCCGTAGCTCAGGCAAAAACAGAGCGTTCCCTTGCAATATCCCACAAAACGTTGGGATTGCATATGCGGTTCGCATGCCGTTCGAATTCGACCACGGGTAGCGTTTTTTTATTTGAAAATTTATTTAATTTATTAGAAACTGGGTAGCTGGTAAACACTCCTCTGTGGCCCTGGCAGGGGATATGTTTATCTCAGAGATGCGACCCTGCCTACGCGAGCGTTGGTTTTCTCTCACTTCCTAACATAGAGAGAAACCTTGTACAGACCCCTGTTTCCTACCCAAACCAACCGATCCCTCCACACATATCCTAACCCATCCTCCAACCCGTTTGGCCAGCGTGGAGGATTAAAGCTAAAAACCCCTAAAATAGAATGGCAAATTTTGAAAACAATGGAAATGGCCCCCGGTGGGTAAAACCAAATCCCACCCCTTCAAAAAGGGCTGCCTCATGGAATCTGGGAGAGTCAAAACTTCGCTTAACGTACAGAACACAAAGTCAGAAACAAACCAACGAAAACGCAGAAAAAAGCGAAAGAATAAGGACATGCTATTTGTATCCACATATTCCACATATAAAGTACGAACCCTATCATATGAAGAGAAACTAATAGAATTAGAAGCTGAAGAAAACAACATGAAATGGGACATAATAGGTCTCTCTGAATCTAGAAGAACTGGGGAAGTAAGTAAGTAAGTAACTAAGTCTATTTCATCATCAAAAGGATGTTTATAATATACATAATAACAAACGTCTAATTTTGTACAACTTAAAACTTATTCAGTGTACGTCCCCACATTTTAATTTAACTTTACTGCTATATGTGAAACAGGTTTTTAATATATTCCGAGCATTTTTAGCCTCGTTTGGGAGGTCATTATACATTTTAAATCCTTTATCCTTTTTAGCCGCCTTTTTAACAATAAAATCTATAAGATTCTTACATTTTAATCTATCATCAATAACTACCTACCCCTAGATATTTCATTTCGGCAACGTATTCTATATTCGCACCGTCTATCGCCACATCATCTACTGGCTCCGTTAAAGGCCTGTTTGTGATAATCATAGCCTTTGTTTTCATCGTGTTCAGCTTTAGTCTGTTATTTTTTAACCATTTTGACAATTTTATTAACACAGAATTCATTTTACATACCGCACTGTTAACATAACTGTCAATCACTGTAATTAGGGTGTCATCTTCAAAAAGGTTTAATTTACACCTTTCGACAATTGTGTTCATGTGGTTTATATATAAGATAAAAAGAAGTGGTCCCAGTTTTGATCCTTGTGGCACACCAAATGTATTTTCCCTTGAATCCGATTTGACTCCGTCATAGATAGTTACTTGTTATCGTTTGGAGAGGTAGTCCCTAAACCAATTAGTTGCACTGTCCGTAATTCCATATTTTTCCATTTTAAATAGAAGTATATCTCTATCTATAGTCTCAAATGGACGCTTTAAATCAAGGAACACAGAAACTATTTTTTTGTCCTTCTCGATCTCCTTTTTCCAGTTTGCCAGCACCATATTTAAAGCTGTTTCGCATGAATGATTTTTTTATAAACCAAATGGTGTTTCTATTAATAAATAAAGGACGTATAACTCTCAGAAGTGGATAGATATTATATTACAGAGGAAAGAAAAACACAAAAATAAGTGGTGTTGCAATATTAATTAATAAAGCTCTAACCAACAGGATAACGCAGTACAAAAGCGTATCAGATAGAGTAATTTACATAGTTGTCAGCATTAACAAAAGAACTAAGTGTAGAGTGACCCAAGTATATGCCTCAACGACAAATCAAGAAGCAGAAGAAGTTGAACAATTCTACGAAGACATGAACTCATCAATTCCAAGTAAACCCACAGGCTCCACTATAATATTAGCCGATTTTAATGACAAAGTAGGAAACGGAGGCAAGGAAATAGGAGTAAGACCGTATGGCTTGGGAAAAAGAAACGCACGAGGGGATATGCTGGTAAACTCCGTATGTGAGAATAAAATGTATATAATGAACAGTTTCTTTAAGAAACCAGATCAAAGACGATGGACTTGGCAGAGGCCAGACAAAAGAACGAGAAATGAAATAGATTATATAATAACAAACAACAAAAACATCACCCTTGATGTAACAGTTATAAATGCAATTAAAATAAATAGCGACCACAGAATGGTTAGCGCAAAGGTGCACGTAAATGAAAAACCAGAACATAGAAAACTGCTAACCAATAAAAGCAATAAAATAAACACAGAACAATTAAAAATTAAAAAACAAGAATTTCAGGACAAACAAGAACAACTTCTACAAAAAGTAGACAAAAATTGTCCATTACATATATACAATAAGGAAGTAACTAAGATAATATTGGAAACCGTAGTTGATTCTACAGAAGGTTAAAAAAACTAGTAAAAATAGAAAAGATCAGCAAAGACACGCTAGACCTCATTGAAGAAAGAAAGATAATGCAACGTAGAACACCACAAGATATGGTCAACATCCGAGAAATAAGCAGAATAATAAATAAGAACGTACAAGAACATAAGGAGAGATAAAAGAAATTACGAAATTAACGAAATCCAGGAAACATTAGAAGAAGAGAAAAGTCTAAAAATACCATACAAAGAATGTCAGAAGGTAAACGAAGCATAATAAAATTTAAAAAATAGCAATAATGATGTAAAGACAGAAAAAAATACCTTAAAAGAAACAATACAAGATTACTAGGAAGAGTTATACCAAGCTAAAGTAGAACCTCCAGAGGAAAAAGGGGAAGAAAATAGGGTTAAGGTATTAAATGTGGGGTCTGAAGATAGTCCAAACATATCAAAAGAAGAAATTACCTTGCGATACCGAAATCAACAAATGGACGAGTGGCAGGAGAAGATGGGATAATTATCGAAATGTTTAAGTATGGGGGCCAACCAGTACTACGTGCCTTAGAAACTATCTATAATAAATGTTTAACGGAAAGACAAATGCCAGTAAAATGGAACAACGCATTAATGGTATTATTATTTAAAAAAGGCAACCAAGAAAAACTGGAAAACTACAGACCAATTAGCCTGTTGTCGGTGCTATACAAAGACTCACAAATAAATTGGACGATCATCAGCCTAGAGAACAAGCAGGCTTTCGAAGAAGTTATAGCACCCTTGACCACCTTCAAACTGTAAGAACACTAATCGAAAAGAGTAATGAATACAACTTCACACTGTGGATGTTATTTATAGATTATGAAAAGGCATTTGATTCGGTAGAGACATGGGTAGTTCTGAATGCTCTCAGTAACTGTCGAATAGACCACCGATATACAGAGATGATGCAAGACATACTATACAAACATGCCACCATCCAAGTAATGCTAGAAGAAAGAACGGACAAAATCCGAACAAACAGAGGAGTAAGGTAGGGTGACTCAATCCCTCCAAAGCTTTTTACATTAACCCTAGAAGAGATGTTTAGACACAACTGAATTGGGATAATAAGGGCATGTCTATTGATGGAGAAACATTAAATCATTTACGTTTTGCAGATAATATAATATTATATAGTGAAACCACCGAAGAGCTACAAGAAATGCTAAACCAACTAAATGACAAATCCAAAGAAGTTGGCTTAAAGATTAATGTTATAAAAACAAAATTTATGACAAACGACACGACTAATAACGGAAACCAAAGTTTAGAAATGGAACAACAACAAGTAGAACGGGCTGCTTCATACATCTACTTGGGCCAACAAATAGAATTAAGTAAAACTAACCTAAAAGCGGATTTAAAAAGAAGAATCTCACTAGCCTGGGCGAGTTTTAGAAAACTACAAAAAATATGGAAATCTAAACTACCTAATACCACTCTAGCCAAAGTGTTCAACCAACATGTACTGCCAGTCCTAACATATGGCACGGAAATTTGGGCCCTAAACAACTATACGAGAAAGACTCCAAATAACACAGAGAGCGACGTAAAGGCGTATTTTGGGTGCAGAACTAACAGACCGCATACGTAATGACGAAATTCGAAGAAAATCTAAACTCACAGATGTAATGGAACGGGGCATCAAGCTGAGATGGAATTGGGCAGGACATTTAGCTCGCATGAAGGACAACCGCTGAACAAAGCGAATAATTGAATGGAGACCAAGGAAACACAAAAGAGGAGTGGGACGACCTCAAACACGTTGGACAGACGACCTAAAACATCTAGCGGGAACGGAGTGAATACATCTAGCTAATGATAGAGAAACGTGGAAGAACATGGGGGAGGCGTCCATCCGACGATGGATGAATAGCTGATGATGATGATGATTTATTGGAAACGTGAAGATATTTTTACACCTAACTTAATTTGATTTTTAAAATTATTTAGTGTCACAATGTCCACGAGGGACGTTGTAGATAAAGGCTTTTACAGATTTTCAGTCTCCTCGTCTAAAAGACGAAGGAAGAATTGTAATCGCGAAAAAATCACCTTCCGAGATTTCTTCTGATCTTTACGTTTCAAGGTCTCTAGATGACGAAAAACAGGTTTTCTCAATTCTGTCTGTCTGCCCGTTGGCGGTATAACTCAAAAACTTTTTGTTGTTTTCATGCAGATTATATCTTTACCTGGCATGAAACCTCGAAAATTTTAGACAAATATATGCACCTTAAAAAATATGTTTTGCTTATATTTGAGTTAACTTTGAAATAGATGGAAGGAATAATTTTCACATAGGTCAGACTTTACATTTTCCGGAAATAGGACTCAACAGATACAGGATAATGTCACAAAAGAGTCAAAACGTTTCAACAATAAGACCGTTCTGTTCAATAGAGGCGCGCGCCGCACTCTGTTACAGTATCAAATACTCTCAGAAAGAGGGCGTGGTCCTAAACGAGACACCACAAGGCAAGCGTGTTGACATGTATAGAGTGTTACCAAATAAAAAGGGCGCCACAAGGTCCAACTCAAGGAGACCCACGCTTGACCAAACCTTGAAGGTCAAACGGGGCAAAACATACTTAAATACTATTTCTGGAAGCCACAGCGCAGCGACAAGCGCGCCAATCTATCTGTAACGCCTATTCACCACGTTCGGGCCTCACCTTACATCGATCTTGACACAGTAACTCAGTCACCCTGTAAACAAACATGCACAAAACAAGGGAAAAATTATAAGTCGTTACAGTTAATATATCTATTGGGTCACTTCACATGACCGAAAAACTTACAGTTGTACCGACGTAGTCGGCACGTACATCAATTTGGCATAGTGAAAGGAATAAATACTTAACAAAATAAACCCAGTTGGGAAACGCCCTATCTAGGAGCTACAACGCACAGCTAAGGCGAACAACAAGTCGACATCAGTTCTATTTAAATGTCGGCTTAAAACTAAACAAGTGTATTACACAAGCGTGAAATTTTTATTTGAGTTTAAATCACAGAAACATACTGACTTGCGGCAAAGCAGTTTAGAACACAAACGTTAGATTTGTACAAGAGTGTACCAGACATTAATTGAGCGCCGGGCACAGATATGGGAGTTTAATTACAAAAATAGACTGGCTTGCAGCAAAGCGGCTTAGAACACAAACGTTAGATTTGTACAAAAGTGTACCAGGCATTAATTGAACCCCGGGCACAGATATGTGAGTTTAATTACAAGAATAGACTGTGCAGCAAAGCAGCTTAGAACACAAATGTTAGCTTTGTATAAGGATGTCTCTTCTTCTTCTTTAGCAGCCTTTTTCCGTCCACTCCTGGACATAAGCCTCCCCTGATCTTTTCCATTCTGATCTAACCCTTACCACTTGCTGCCACCCTCTTCCCAATTTCTCTTTCACATCGTCTATCCATCTTCTCTGTGAACGTCCAACACCTCTTTTGCCTCTTCTAGGGCGCCAGTTTAGTATATGTTTAGTCCATTTTATATCGTCTTGCCTGGCGACATGACCCACCCAACTCCATTTCAAAATGGCTATTCTTTTCATGACATCCTCCACTTTTGTCTTATTTCGTATCTCTTCATTTCTGCTGTGGTCTCTGAGATTTACGCCTAACATAATTCTTTCTATCGCTCTTTGAGTTGTTCAATAATGTACCAGGCATTAATTGAGCTCTAGGCACAGATATGTAAGTTTAATTACAAAAATAGACTGGCTTGCAGCAAGGCAGCTTAGAACACAAATGTTAGCTTTGTACAAGAGTGTACCAGGCATTAATTGAACGCCGGGCACAGATATATGAGTTTAACTACAAGAACATGCTGGCGAAACAGTTTATAAATGTTACCTTGGTTGATAGATAGGCCTCGAGACGGGGATAGTGCGCTCGTGCAGGCGTCGCTTGCGCTACAATTTTGGTAAAGTGTCCCAAATAGTCCCCTGGTCAATCGTCTGTGGAATGTGTCATGTCCTCTTGGTAAATACGGATATCAGCGTAGCTATTGATTAGCTCACTCGGCAATGAATCCCGCTTAACTAATGACGGACAAATAGGCCTAACGAGCCTCCATAACTAATGAGTGGCCAACACAAACCCGCGAACGGACATCACCAGCAAAACACAACTACTCTCACAGCTACCAAGCGCCGCCTGATACAAGAGGAAAACCAAACCACGATCATGACCCCAACTGCCGTCTCGCGCTTGCAGGTGTGACCAATAGGAAGCCAGGGTCTTCGCACCATGACGGCGAGGCTGTTTCGGTGCGGGAGAAATCGACTGATGCTTTCTCCCTTGCTACCATTGAATGTGCTTCTTGAAAATATTCAGCCAGCTGCATAGAGGGTCGCGCGAACGCTAGGCTGACAAATGAAAACAAAAGCCACGCGTGGGTCAGGATCTTTGTGTGATGAGGAAAGCTGCCGTATTAAAAGGTAATATACTGCCGAAACGGGCCCGATATACAGGCGGACTCTCCAGTTGTGTATCAAAACTGCTCTAAATGGTTATGTAGCTATCGGAATTAAGGAAAAATAGAAAATGGCCTCACAACGCGTTCCGATAAGTCTGGATGGCGCAGTACGACAAGTCGATGCGGTTGTAATCGCTACACAGATGCGGTGGAGTTTAAACCCCAGCGGCCTACATTTTTTAAATTTTTTAAATTAATCTAATTCGCGCGAGGGAGGTTTTGTGTAAACCCCTTTACAGATTTTTTGTATTGCCGTGATCGCAAAATTGCATTTTCGTATTTTGCGAAGTGAAGGCATTGGTGCTCTTGGGTTGTTAAGTGTTCTCAAGTTCCAAGCTCTAATCTCATAATCCATTTTCCTTCGCCGTAGTCGTCATCGGCAGAAGAGTCCAATCTGAGCTTCCATTGCAGGTTTCGTGTTTTCAAAGGAACGAGTTGCTACAATACCAGCTGATAAAAAGGCTTCAGTTCACCAGCTTGACGTCAGCACAAGAAAGCTCTCGAGGATCAAGGCGGAGTAAATTCAAATAAATTAAACTATTGGCCAATTTGGCCTTTTTGTGCTAACCCCAGGCTAGAGAGCCGAGGCCTTGTTTTTCAGCCAGTATTGGTTGTTAACGCTTTGCCCAACCCTTCTCCTTTATTATAGCTTGGGACAGGCAGGAATGGCTTCTGAGTTACTCAATCCACCCATTAGTTACCACTGGCGCAGTTACTGTGGTCCATTACCAATTGAGAAAATAATATTTTTTCTTGGATATCCAAGTGTAAACTGCCAGATTCCCATGGCTAAACCTGCAACACGGCCTTTTGCCCAACCCTACACACTATTTAATTATTACATTACAATTGCCTGAGTCGCTAGCTTATTCAGTCGGTGAGTTATGAGGCTCTATTCACATCGTCAGTGCTGCTAAGGGCAAGCTAATATTGTTTGAGGTCAGCTCGTTGTCATCTGAAATGTTGTACTTACACGTGCGAACACCAATGGTAATAAAAACCCAACAGTTTACATGAATACATGTAATCTGTAAGAAAACATAGACACACAAAAAAATACATAAGAACAAGTACATAAAGCAGTTGTGCGCTGCACATGGGAAAATGCCTTAACTGGATCCTAAAAGTTCAATAGTTCATGCAAAGCCAAAGTCTACGAGCGCAAGGTATAAAATAATTCCGCGCACACGAATAGCTTGAACCCGAAGTTGTCGATTCTTTAGCATGCGTCGATCTTTGGAACCCCTGTAAGCCGAGTCAGCAAATGACGTGATGCCTGTGTGATAGCTGCCGGTGCTTCCCCGTTATCTGGGCCGCAAACACATTGCCAACAGTTGCGCAATTATTTATTACAATTGCTAACTGCTTTCTTATTTCGTAGCGCGGTTTCAAGCAGGAACTAACCTTATTTCAATACATCCACCAAAGAACCGGGGAACAGCGTTGGGTGCCTTGTTGATGTCGAAATCGCAGCGATGTCGGATTGGAACACCGCGGCCTCATTTATAATGTGCTATATCATTGGAATAGCTTGCACCTCGGCTAAAGATGCACGCCTTCGACGATCTGTCGGTTTGATTATTTGATAACCATAGATCACAGACGATCTTATATAGTTGAGATGTTTAATGCAATATTTAAACGTCTACATTGCAAGAACACGTCACTGAAACATTAAGCTCACAGTCATTAGCAACTTTTTGTATTTTCTTAGATATTCTTAAATTGCATTGCGCTTTATGCACCACTTCCGAGTTTGATTAAGATGCTTTTGCGAATTTGGTATTCTCAAACAACCCAGACTGAGTTCTGTTTGCTTCTTAATTAAGCTAAGCGATACTCGTAGTTCGAACGTACATTTAACCCAATCGATTGTCACAATCGTTGCTCCGGGATTAAAGAACGGAAAGAGAGGATTTTAATTTGTACTGGCTATAAATAAAACATTAACAAAGAGAGGGAGATTAGGGAATGAAACTTATAGAACAAAGGAATCATTTGGGGGATGGGAAAACATTCAGCGCAAAATACAACCCGCGAAATTGGGATTTTGAGTTCTATATAAATCACCACGCCCTGCAATCGCATTTCCAACATATTTCGGTATGTCTCCGGATAAAGAACTAATGATACCGTGTAATAACTTCGCTTTAACGACCAGAAATGTGACAAACCATAAACATTAGAGCTATAATCAAGCAGTAAAGCTCTATATGAAGCTATTGTAATATTTTTAAGCTTGCAGGTTATACAGGTTTAGTCCGTACATTGCTGTAAAAAATAATAGATGTGTTAAGGGACAATGTTTTATAATTTTTCAAGGTCTATCAATTTAACTCTTTCTGTTAGAGTAGAACATAATATATTCTGGTGTATATAGTTTACGAACGAAATGGAAAATTGTGCAGTGCTGATGATTCCAGCAAATTTCGCTATGGAATTTATGAGCTTTCACTGAAAAGGCGGCCGATTTAAGAGGCTTTTCCTATTAGCGATGTGTTGTCGTGACACAGTTGATTACTACTACTGATTTATTCATCAGTCGAAGGTTGCTGTTTAAGCTTTGATTTCTAGAGAAGTCGATTCACATCTATGCTTAAATTTGAAAATTTAAGCAACACTTGTCTGTGATTTATAAATGGAAGTAGTCATAAAAGTGCTTCTTTAACTTCAAATAACAGTTACTAGAATTTTCTGACATTAACATTATTACAGTTTAAATATCTTAACCGATACTGCGAAAATATGACGTTTTTTAATAAAACGCAAAGAAAAATTATATTATAACCAACTGAGCATAAGCAAAGCAGTTCGTCTATAGAAAGTTTACTGCTAACGAACCTTTGAATTGTTTATCAATGGCACCTTGGTATAATTATGTTACTTAAAACACTTAGTAACAGACGGTATTCAAAGACAAATAATGTTCATTAGAAAACGTAAATTTACATTTTAGATTGTGTTAATTAAGATGGATTGTACTCGATGTTTGTTAAATAGACTCATTAAACGCCTATTTCGTAAAACTGACATTAAAATTACTAGTGGGTTGTTAAAATGGTTTAGGGAGTTTTATAGTTTTAGAAGCCACTAATTTAATTAGAAATTTTTAGCATCGTCCCGAATATCACTGAAAAAAATAAATAACTTTTTTTAAGTCGGCAGTGAAGAACGTCGAAATCGTCATTAAAATAGGAGAAACCGGGAGTGAAGTAATCCATTGTTTTACAACTTGTTGTAAGCGGTGGGGCTATAGGTAAACGTCAATCGACGTCAACATAAACTACAAAAGTAGGTTGGATTGTTGGAATTTCCCGATTTCTCGATTAAAAAAACAACACAATGTATCCCTCGGCACTGAAGTTTTTTATCCCACATGTGGTTTATATGCCTTGGCCCTACGGGATTCGGTAACTAAATCACATTCGTGATAAAAAGCTAAACTTCAGTGCCTTGGTATACACTAGTAGTTTGTATACCAAGGCACTGAAGTTTAGCTTTTTATCACGAATGTGGATTTAGTTGCCGATTACTTCGTTGCCGATTTCGTATTTTAATGACGCTTTCGATGTTTTTCACAGCCGATTTAAGAAAAACTATTACTTTTGTATATGATAAAGAGCTACTTTTATTTTATTAGCATATACCTTTACTCAAAATATTCTGATTTTTAACGTAGACTTAACGTAAATGCACTGAAATTATGTTAAATAAATATATTTTTTTCTATAGCAAATGTTAAAGTCTGCTTTAATCGACTCAAAACAGAAAGTCAAGTGTTACTTTAACAGCAAGGGTAGATAAAGTAACACTTTAACATCAAGGGTAGATACAGTAACTTAGGGCCGATTTCAATATCAATTTTAAAGCTTCATTTAACTAAAGTAATGTTAGAATGCGCATGATGAAATATGTAACACATTCACTCAGCACATTCTAATGTCACTTTAGTTAAATGAAGCTTTAAAATTGATTATGAAATCGGCCCTTAATTTTCTAACTTTTATTTAAATTAAATATTACAGCTCCGTATTATTCTAGCAACCCAATCTAAATACTGAGATTTTAAAATTTGATTGACTTTCCTTATTTTCTTTTGAAATTGTTAAAGTTTTTGCTATAGAATTTTTTTTTGAATCATTAACGTCTCGACTTCGTTTCGACGTTAAACGATAAACTCGGGGATAAAATTTGACTTTATCTTCTTGTATAATAAATTACTATCATTCTACTTTAATTACAAAAAGACAAATGCACCGTGTTTTGTGGAATGTGTCATATTTAACTATGTAGGGTTTAAAAGTGGAATTATTGAATCAAAAACCTTTTCAAATTCAAAAATTGTGTATTAACCGGATGCCAGAGATAGAAATTTTCTGTACGGGCTGTTAATATCGAAAATCAAAATTACAATAACTTCCATACCATGCGTTTATTTTATTACAGAGCAAATGTTTCCGGTGATGGATGCTGCAACTTTTATTAATAAAAATAACATAAGCTTCTTTCTTTTGTTTAGAAAATGATAGGTATGTGTATCATCGTCAAATTAAAGATATCTACTTAATTTTAGATTCAATTGATAGTTTGCTTCTATATTATTAGGCTGTATTTCCAAAAGTTTTGTTTATACAGGGTGTATTAGAAATGGCACATAATAAGTACGTAGCGCGATTCTGCAGTGAAATATAAGGTTAAAATTAAGAAGGACAAAATGTCCCCCGAGGCTTAGTTCTTGAGATATTAGGTGTTAAAGTTTATAAAACTTGGCCTTAGCACACTGCTGTTCTAGGACTGCATTCCTTATTACTTCCGTTACTTAAGTAGCGAGTATAACTAAGCATTAATTCAAAGTATCAAAGGTTTATTTTATTTGCGTAAATGCTCAAAGTGGCCATCCTCATTTTTGAAATTAAATCAAGTATGTATCGTTTCGCATAGATATCATTTATTTAAAAAATCTGGTGTGACACACGCACATAACTTCATTTTACAGTGATCTTATAATTAGCTAAAAATTTTATTTTTGATTTTTTAGTCCATTTTCTAAACGCTAAAAGTTCGCCAAAGTTCTAACTTCGTTGACTCAAAACCGATTTTAAACTTTTTTTTTATTATTTCGAAAAAAGTTTATAGAAAAGTTTTCCATAGGTGGGAAAGTGTGCTTTTTATTTTTTCAATTGTTATTAACAATTAAGTGTTTTTAATATACCCTTAATTAAAAAAAATGTATAACTATTTTATTTATTTAAACAATTGCCTGAAATTTGACAACATAAGGTTTTTTGGGGTCGCAGATTACGAATCTGGCCTCCAAATGGACCTAAAAACAAAATGGCGTCGAAGGTCTAATTTTCAATTTTATTTTTTTTAAATGTTTATTAGATGTCTGTGGGGTGTTGGGGTGGCTGATTACGAATTTGACATTAAAACTCAACTAAAATAACAAATGGCGGATCCAAAATGGCGGAAAGGGGTTTTTTTAAATTTCTGATACCTATACCTAGGGGTTTGTGAAGTCGGTCATCCCAAATTTTATTTTAAATTTATCAAAAATGGAAAACGGTGTCTGAAAAATGGTGGAAACAAATGATAGAATAGTTAAATGAGTATTAAAGATATTATATTTTAATTGATTTAAAAATTAACCCAAGATACATTTAAAAACAAGGAAAAAATTATTTAGCTTTAGTTTCTTCTTCCTCTACTTCTTCCATTGACACTGCCGGTCGTGAATTAAGGTAACTATTTCCGTTACATTCATCGCAAGCCGCCGAGCCTAAAGGCCACTTTTCCTACACCCTCAAGCTGGGCCGCAACTAGTTTTGTAGTTGCAAAAAAAAAAAAAAATTAAGATGTTTTGTGGAGCTGGTTCTTGTGTCATTAGGATTGGAAAACACTTTCCTGTATCATATTTCCAACCCCAATCTTCCGTTGAAACATCTTGGTTTTCCAGGCACAACTGTGTTTGCAAATACACGCTCTTTAAATGTTGTTCTGCTGAATCCAACGTAGGGCACAGTGATGCTAAATTAATACTTTTTTTAGTAGACGCCTTAATAAACCTCATTTACCTTGCGGTATATGAATAATAAAAAACTTTCAATCAATTAAACATTCCTGTAAGAGTTTAAGCAGTTACTTTTCTTCGCACCATACATTGCAAGCATACATTTTATACCAGAATTTTTTTAGATAAATTTTAGCAGTCTCTTATAAACCACTGCTATTTTCAAATATTTTGGCAAATTTATTTTTTTGTGAACATATCCATTGCTTCATTTACTAGGACTTATGCATGTGGATCTTTAATAAGGTGTCGGTCCTATTCGTCTTCCTCATCCTTATATAAACTTAGCTTCAATATATTAAACTATATTCAAAAGCCATGATCTGCACCTTGACACCAAAACTCGCATGCTAAGATACTACATTTTTCCCATCTTGCTCTATGGGGTCGAGTCCTGGACACCTAACGAAACAATCACAAAAAAATCGAAGCCTTTGAAATGTGGTTATACCGAAAAATATTGTGGATATTATGGAAAGACCGTGTAATAAATATTAACGTTCTGTAGAGAATGAAAAAAAAATTGAGGTCATGGACAACATCAAGAGTAGAGTAACTATAGGCGTTCTGGACCACTTCGCATGTCACCCGAACGAACGAACGGACTTGGACTAACGCTCTATTTTGTACCGTTTTTCTAGAACTTGCAATTTATGATAATTTTTGACAAAAGCTTAAAGCTTCAACGCTATACCACGTTTCGTTTTTGCGATATTCTGTTCACAGACACACAGACAGACAGACCAATGAACAAAAACACGTTTTTGGGGTTCAGTGGACTCTAAAACGTGAAGATCTGTTGAAATCTCATTTTCGAATTTTTGGGGTGAATCCAATATTGCCTTTATAGTGAAAGGAAGTAATAATTTACCATTCAAAACAGAAAACTGTTTATTGCAATTAGGTTTGACTTATTTATTGCTATAAAGGCTGTTCAAAATGAGTACCTGTTGCTTCTAAACATCTCTGGCATCTTTTAGCAATGCTATTTATCAAATTTTGTAACATATTTCGATTTGTTATTTCTTCAGCGACAATATGGATACGTTAGATAAGTTGTTCTAGAGATTCAATTTCAACTGCATAAAATATACGGGACCCCCCACCCAAGAAAAGCGCCCTTCCGTGCTTTCCAAGAATACTTCGATACTCAGCATCACTCTGTTTCGCTAATACATTGAAATGCTATGAACCAGTTATTTATAAAAAAAACAAAAAGACATTTTTTTTGCCGACGACCATAGCTCAAAAGTTGATGTTGCCTTCGTTTTCGGAGGACCTATCGTATGAAAACGATCCAAGACTTCAGGAAGGTTCCTGGCGACCGGAATCATGTACACATACGAACATACATCCCCCGCACAGCACCTTTAGGCACCCCCAATAGATTGATCTAGCGGGCTGGGATCTTCACCAAAAGATCCGCACCGCCGAGACGGAGATTTGATAAAGTGGGTTCATTAGTCAGTTGGCTCGAATTTTAGAGGTATATGACTCAGAGTGATTTTCGATATGAGGGAATTTCAATACTTCGTACACTTCGTGTCGAAGTAACAAGCTGTTTCAAAGTACCCCAAAAGAAGAAATCTAAACAACTTAAGTCTAGACTTTTTGCGGACTACGGAACTGGACCACACGATTTATTCATCGTCCAGGAAATTGTAGATTCAACTACTCCCTTGCTTTAACCCGCCAATGAGCTGGGGCGCCATCTAATTGAAACCACATGTCTCTAATGGCACATCTTCCAATAGGTTTTGCAAGGTATTGGTCAAGAAATTGACAAAGTTTTGTGCGTTTATGCCATCTGGAAAGATGTACGGTCCTATAAGTCTCCCTCCAATAATTCCAGTTCATACATTAACACTAAACCTAAACTGGTGATTAGTTTGATGAAGACGATGAGGTTTTTCGTCCGCTCAGTGAGGTTTGCTGGAATATCAAACATCCCGTTTCGTGTGAATGTTGCTTCGTCCGACCATAAAATGTTTTGTATGAATTCTGGGTTGGCTTCTTGTTGCTGAAGGATCCATCTACAAAGTACCATTCGACTCGGAAAGCATTCAGGAAGCAACCCATGGATACGTTTAAAGTGGTAAGGATGTAGACTATTTTTCCTTAATACTCGCTGAACTGAAGTATGGTTGACATTAAGTCTTCGAGCAGCGGAGCGGGTGCTTAGTTCAGGTATATTTTCCACTTCACGTAATACATTTTCTTCCATTTTGGGTACCAATACTTCGCATGGACGACGTCTGTTACTTCTAAAAGGTACAAACCTTCCAGTTGCCTTTAAGCGCTGATCCAGCCTTCGGAAAACGTTAGTATCAGGGTGTCTCCTAGCTGAATAACGTTCAGCATACAAAGAAGCAGCCCGAAGAGGATTACAATGGTATTCGCCGAATATCAAATGCATATCTGCATAATCGGAAAAGGTAAATAACATGTTTTTTAACACAAAACGATTATTAAGTACAAAACAAAAACGAAAATGAAGAAAATATACAACGAAAAATTAAGAAACAATAAAACTAAGAACATAAATTATGAACAACAATACTGATGCATGTTTCAAGCACAGCAAACGATGACACGTAGACTTTTACAAGTTTAAAAAATGACATTAATGACAATCCTTGTTATTTTCTGACTTAAGTTCGAAAAATCACTCTGGATTAGCTGATATGTTGCAACAGCTTCAAAATTTATGAGCAGCAAAATATTTCCATATTAAAAAATATAACTACAAATAAAGCAATAATTAAAATGGTAAAATTAGTGCTGGAATATTTATTCTACTTTTTTAATTGTGTGTTATTGGTACTGTTTAAATGTATTTATCTATTACAATCCCAATAAATTTCCAAGTTTGACTATTAATAACTCCATAAGCAGAAGGTTAATAGAAAATTGATACTGGAGCATTTTGCTTGTATTTCAACATAGAATGTGGTGTAAATATTATGCGCCATTTTTAATACACACTGAATTACAAAGAAATGTTTATAAATTTACATCTCTAATGTTGGGCGACATAAAATTGTGCTATGTAGTCGCTCAGATTGTTTTTACTGTATTATACTATCGAACTAAATAGCATATTTTTGAGGCTCCTCTGAATTTGACAAAAACCCTAACTACAACATAAATTTACTACTGCACTATCAAATACATTAAATTCAAACGCAAATCATCTCAGCGTTTTCTAAACTTACGTGGCCTCGCCAAAAACATGTCGGGTAACAGAAGACCTATGAAGTGACTGCAACAACTCACATGCCAATTAGTTATGCAAAGAAAATTCTACCTTATTCACCCGGGGGTTTTATTTGCCAAGATAATCTAATCATAATTTGCCGCCCTACTGTTCACTTCCACTTTGCAGTAGGTGGTTTGTTCACAGTGGTAAGATGGCTGCTCATCAATTTATGTTTTAATATTACGGAATTGCTCTGAGAATTTCAGGTTAAAATTGAATTAGGACAGTTGGTAAACTGTCTTGTCATTGTAATAAATACTGGAACTGGCTTCGTTACACTGGTGGCCCCAAAGAACACTGGTTAACGGTTCACATTGATTTGACATCCAACTCATTTATTTCCAACTGTCCACTTTCAGGTATGTAAACAAATAAAAAAAACAATTTTGCTAAAACTGGCAATTGTTAATGATACATTTTTTGTTTTTCTGCAACAAATTGTTATATGTTTAGATAGCAACAGCAAAAATGACAATGGCCTTGTTTTTTCCTGCAGCTGATTTTAAACAAACTTGATCTTTGTTAAAACAAAAGATAACACTTGATTTAATTGGTTGTGCACAAATGGCCTGATTACACCTTCTACCAAAACAGCACAATTTATTAGAAATGGAAATGATTGAAAATGTAAAATTATTAATGGCGAATTAACCTTAACTATTCTAAAATTATAAATTAGAACACCAAATTGTTCGTTGAGGAAGAGTCGTTTCAAGATCTTGCGTGATATATTTTGGACAACGTTCACATTAATTGCTTATAATTTTAACATTTTTCCATTTAATATAAATAAAAGTAAGGAATTACAAGATATAGACTAAGTCAAAAGTTATAAATTTTCCACACCAATTAATTGCAATATTCAGCTTTAACCAATACGGCACATTTTACAATTACACTTGAAAAAATTTCCTGGCCTTATAAAACCATTAATTTTGGCTTTTACACAGCCAATTACACATAATTGCATCTGTTTGTACATTGCAATAATTATTTAAACTATTTATTAAATGACATTTGAATGTTTAAGTGTTTGTCTTATATGACATACGAAACATGATTTAAACCTAGAACTGCCCTATGGAAGATGGAATCTGACTCAAAAACTAGAAAATTTTGAATTAAAGCAAGTTATTGAAGATTCTACGCATCATCTAAGTTTAATCGATTTAATATTCGTCAAAGAAACAATAAGTTTTGCAGATGCCGGAGTAATGACTATTGAGAGAACATTGTCTGACCACGATCTAGTATTCTGCAGAATCCCTTGGGAAGTGTCACGTCCGACACAATTCTACTCCGTGATGTCGATTATGAACAGTTTTTTGCGGATCTACGTTCC
Organism: Agriotes lineatus; assembly: GCA_940337035.1. Taxonomy (NCBI): domain Eukaryota; kingdom Metazoa; phylum Arthropoda; class Insecta; order Coleoptera; family Elateridae; genus Agriotes; species Agriotes lineatus. The sequence continues at coordinate 63,167 of CALNHX010005626.1, read as the reverse complement.
ATTCCTTGGCGTAAGATGTATGACCAGGCAGACATAGATTCAAAGGTGCAACTATTAACTTATAACATTTTAAAACTTTATGAAATCCATGCTCCGTTAATTACTAAGCGTATATATCAAAACCTCCAGCGCCCTGGATCACTCAGAATTTAAAACTGCTAATGAAACAGCGAGATAAGTCTTTGTACGATTCAAATTTACCAGAACAGCAGAAGCTTGGCACCACTATAAAGAATTGGCAATCTAACAACACAAGTGTGCAGACAAGAAAAAAAAATTATTTGAAACACAGTTTAAAAACAAAAACATGCACGCTATTTGGAAAGATATATTGAGTCAGTCAAACTTTATTGTTATTTAACTGAATAATATGGCCAAATACAATTACTATATTATTTTACATAGTGCCAAAATGTTGCCTTTAAGTGTTAAGCATATAGAGCATTTTTATTGTATTTATCTCAGTATAATCAAATATGGTACTTGGGTCGTTTTAAATTTGAGCTCTTCAATTATGATATCAATTGGTTTAATATTAATTTTATCTATTTTATGATGCAACATGTTTTTTTTTTATTTACTGAGTTGTTTTTGCAGGGCTGAGCGCAAGCTGCTTTTCCTCTAAATCAATCGAACTTAATTAATTTTTTTTAATTAGTTTCCTCTTATTTCATTATTATTATTACACCATGTCCAACGGTAGTCTTAAACTGGCTCATTTAAACATCCGATCTTTATCCGCTAAAATAGTTGAATTTAGTGATTTAATCCTTTCCTCCGATTTCGATATCATTGCTGTTTCAGAAACATGGCTAAAACCTTATTTATCAAGTAACATTGTACAGATAGCAGGTTACAATTTTGCACGTTCAGATAGGCTAACACGTGGCGGCGGTGTTGGTATGTACATCAGGACTTGTTATAATTTTAATTTAATAAAAGCAAATAACTTAATAGAACAGTTGTCGATAAATGTAAAACTTAAGCAAAAATCTTTAGTAGTAGGGGTTGTTTACAACCCACATCCATATATATAATAGACTTGTCCGGGACGCTGGTCCGTCCGGGACGCTGTTTCAGCAGCCAAACCGTAAGAGATAGAAAAAAAGTTATTAAAGTTATATGTTTGGAATGGTCATGTCAGGTCCGTAACCGAATTTCAGTCACGTGACACTTCCGGTTTTCGAGAAAATAAAATATTTTTAAAAATATTATCGTTTTTATATAATACAAATATTTGTTTTATTAAATGAGACATTTGTCTCACTGGTTGCTAGTAAAAAATATTACGGTGAATTCATATCGGAACTATGCAATGTCCTTACTGAAATTAATATCTCTTAAATTAGCTTAGTTTACATGACGACACTAGGTTTCGCAACTAATGTCATGAAACTACTTTCATGAAATTAATTTCACAGGAAGTTGTTTACATGGTGACACCTGTGTAGACTGTAGTTTCATTACATCTTCAGTGTTTTAAATGTCACAGTGCATACCTGAACCACATGGATTCTCAAGTTCTAGCTGCAACTAGAGTTGTTGCAGAGATGTTATTGCTAACATTAAAAGCAGAAAAAAGAAGAAAGAAACGTATCTGGACTAGAGAATGGATAAAGAGAAGATCACATTTAGGATGCTCTGCAAACTTATTGAAAGAAATAGTTGTAGAGGATCCGAAAAGCTATCATAATCATCTAAGAATGACTTCGAATCAATTCAGTTTTTTGCTTGGGAAGGTTACAAATGCAATAAGGAAACAAGATACTGTAATGCGTGAAGCACTATCTCCAGAGCTGAAAATCCAAATCACAATGAGATATCTAGCAAGCGGTGATTCCTACTCATCTCTACAATTTTTGTATCGTGTCCCAAAAAGTACAATTTCAAAGTTTGTTCCAGAGGTTTGTGATGCGATATACACTGCACTAGAGGACTATATAAAGGTAAAATAATCAAAACTTTATTGTCGAAAATAATTTTATATTATTATTATTTTTATTAAAACTACAACATGAACATGAACATGAACATTACTCTAAAGTATTGTTTTCAAACAAGCAGAGGGATTCTGCAGACACCCCTGGAGGAACAGTTATTAAATATTCTGTAGAGCTACTTGTAGTAGCATGTAATAATTCAGACTTCTTTTTTTTTCTTATTGTATATTCAGCCCTTTTTTGAGAGACACTAGACTGAATATCACTCATCAAATCTACAACATACTCTTCGGGCAACTTCCTCATTTGTTTATTAATGCTTTTTGTAAATGTGTCTATTTCATCATCCTCCATCTTCTTTGTATTTGAAATGGCCCTAAGTGTCTGAACTGCATCTTCTAGTGGTTTGAGAAGATCATTCTTTTCCCCTTTAAATTTCTTCTTGGGCTGTTTTTGAGGAAGTTGCACTGAATCATTAGGCATCTCACCTGTCACGCTCCCCGAATCATCACTCATTACAGTTAATGGTGTTGAGCATGATGTGTCCTCTACAGTGTAGAAATCATCATGTATGGTATCATGGGACACATCTCCAATATCCTAAAAACAAATAAAATGGCTATTCAGTAACATTTAAATTAATGCTTCAGTAAATTTAAAGAAGTCACTAAGTATTTGTGTTTTTTCAGGTGCCTCAAAGGGGAGAGGAATGGAATGAAATAATCCACAATTTTGAAATTAGGTGGAATTTTCCATGTTTTGGTGCAATAGATGGAAAGCATATTGTTATTAAGTGTCCACCCAAGAGTGTGTCAGAGTTTTATAACTATAAAGGGACATTTAGTATTGTCCTTTTTGCTGTAGCAGACAGCAATTATTGCTTCACTTATGTCGATATAGGCAATGCAGGGAGGGCGTCAGATGGTGGAATTTTCTTTAATAGTACACTTAAAAATGCCATAGAATCAAGGAATCTGAACCTTCCAGAGGATGCTGTCTTGGTCGGAGATGATGCTTTTCCTCTAACACCATACTTGATGAAACCGTTTTCAAAACATGGTCCTCTGAGTTACAAGGAAAACATTTTCAACTACAGGCTTTCAAGAGCAAGACGTGTGATTGAAAACACCTTTGGGATTTTGGTGTAAAAGTTTCGTGTGTTTGAGAGGCCTATAGCACTTCGACCAGAAATCGTCGACAAAGTAGTCAAAGCTGCATGCGCACTACATAATTGGCAGCGGAAAACATGTATGGAATATGTCCAACCTTCATTATTAGATGCAGAAAATGTGGAAACACATAAACATACACCAGGTTATTGGAGAGCTGTACATTCAGGTGGACTTACTGATGCAGTACTGCCCTCCAGAAGTAATAATTATTCCAGGCTAGCTGCTCAGAAAAGAGAAAATCTTGCACAATACTTCCTTGGAGAAGGTGCTGTTCCATGGCAGGACTTTAAAGTTTAATAAGCTTAGGCTATTTAGGTGTATGGTGTGTGAGATGTAAAGGACAGTGTACCATATTCACAATTATAAGATACTAGCTGGCCCGGCAAACGTTGTTTTACCCAAAAATAATTTGTCTCTGAAGCCCCTCACCACTATAGAGTTTTAATTTTATGTCATGTCCATCGTCTTGGACTTCAAAATAAATGCCATTTTCGCCTTCCCAAAAATCCTCAATAACGACACTCATATCGATTTTTAGGCTTATTTACCCCATTTCACTCCCTAAGGGGTAGCGGACCCGAACGTTGGTTTGCCTGCTATTAGCGGGTTCAGCAAACGTTTTTTCGATATTCGAATTTTCGATTTTTTTCATTTTAAAAATATTAGGGATGGTGGGGGGAGGGGTTAAATTTTGGGGTTATATGTTCTGATATGCGAGAAGTCTTAAAAAAAATTAAAAATTCGTCGAAAAAATTACAAAAAAATCCTAGAACCCGATTTCAGCGCAACCTACCGGGTCCAATTGTGAATCTAAACCATCCAGGGACCCACTCAAACACATAGACAAAATTTCATCAAAATCGGTCAAGCCGTTTAGGAGGAGTTGAGTCACATACACACGTACAGAAGAATTATATATACGTATAAAGATTTTCATTTTAAAAAATATTGGGTGGCGGTGGGGGGGGGGGGGGGTGATATTTATGGGGACCCGACAGACGTTGTCCTGCCCGAACGTTGGTTTGCCCGCTATTAGCAGGTTCAGCAAAGTTTTTTTCGATTTTCGAATTTTCGATTTTTTGCATTTTAAAAAATATTGGGGGGTGGTGGGGGGGTGAAATTTTGGGGTTATATGTTTTAATATGCGATAAATCTTAAAAAAATTATAAAGAAGAAATTCGTCAAAAAATTAAAAAAAAAATCCTAGAACCCGATTGCAGCGCCACCTACCGTGTCCAATTGTGAATCTAAACCATCCAGGGACCCACTCAAATACACACAGAAAATTTTATCAAAATCGGTCAAGCCGTTTAGGAGGAGTTCAGTCACATACACATGTACAGAAGAATTATATATATAAAGATGAGATAAACAGTGTAGTATAAATATTTAAAATATTGAAGTGAGGTTATGAAAGAAAAGGAGTACCTTAATTAAATTTGTTGAGGTTATGGTGGATAAAGTGTTGTCTGCAACTTGTTAAAAAGGAATATAAGAGGTATCACAGTTGTATCATGCTAATTATAATTATAAATAAATCAGACTTACCAGGTTTGAATGACTTTTTCTTTTCGACACTATTTTCCTCAGGAAAGAATCAGCAATGTTGAACCATGGAATCTTTGGTTTATAAATGTCATCAGTACCACTGCCAGTCTTTTTACTGTTTTCAATTTTACGCAGTTCATTTGTGTATGTGTTTCTGATGGAATGGATTTTATTTTTCAGGTCATCCACTGGCAAGCCATCTATATTAATGTCTTTCAAAATAGATTCTAAAGCAGCAGCACGTTTCAATTTATTTTTGAAGTTTGGATCATTAAAATCCCACAAACATGTCTGCACTGCATATAAGTCGAGGCATTTTACAATTTCCTCACTTCCCCACTTCATTTTGACACAGAACAACTCAACGAGATGACTAATTTCGTTTCACGAAAGTTGGAAGCAGCCGAAACTGTTTAGTTTCGTAAGTCAGTGTCGCCACTACGTTTCACGCATGCGCATTTGTGTAAAAAATAGTTGCGAAACTTAGTTTGCGAAACCTAGTGTCGTCATGTAAACTAGGCGATCAGATAGTCTTGTTAGGGCATTTTAACATAGATTACTTAAATGCAGATAAAGCAACCTGCGATTTAATGTCAATGAGTGAAAATCTTGAATTAAAGCAAGTTATTGAAGATTCTACCCATCATCTAAGTTTAATCGATTTAATATTCGTCAAAGAAACAATAAGTTTTACAGATGCCGGAGTAATGACTATTGAGAGAACATTGTCTGACCACGATCTAGTGAGTACTTTTTAAATATTGGAAAAAGTAGAAACCTCATTGAACTTCCATCTGTCCGACTGCAACCAAATTAATAATTTGTAAGGTCTATATCTCACCATGGATAATTTTTAAAGTGTATACTGTATTGTACAATTTTTCATGGTAAAACCACGTGTAGCGTTATTTGGAAGTTTACTTACCTGGTTGTCGATATTCATGAACAATTTACCAAGTAATTCGCTTTCCATTTTTATTTTCAAGGTCAACTCTTTTCATGTCGAAATTGAGTTGCCGATTTTGTCCGTTTTTAATATACAGTCTATGTGAACTGTGTACTGCTGCTATAGATTGAAACTGATCACTTCAGTTTATATTGTTAGGGATGCGCGCAAGTAGATCTTACCTAGTTAGCTATTTACACATGGTTTTATTAGAGTAATAAGAGATTTTTATAAGGCGTTAAAACCTGGTGTTTCTCGCCCGGTCCAAATTTTAGGTGGTTAAAATTCTGCTCATCAGCCAGCTACCAGTGTTCCGTTAGCATTGCGCATTGTTTGTCCTCATTTTTATATATCTTTAAATTTACATTTAGCGATTTTAATAAAACTTAGCATCTGGGAAAATAGTCATTTATGGTTAATTACGCTACAGCATTAATTTAAATTCATATGTTACTTGATAGAAACTTAAACATCTTATAACATGATTTGCCCAGGTAAACAGACAATTTGTTTTATTTCCACGTTTTTAGTAAATCGTGCGGCCGGTGGTTATATTGTTCTTTACTGTTTTTGGGTATTGTGTATTTTGTATACTGGCTGACTATAGACTGTTAAATTGTTGCAACAAATTTTGATATTAGCTTGACTGTTAGTATTATTAGAAATTTGGTGTATCACGACCAAGGAGTATTACTGCGTTGAAGACCTGGCGACTTTTTTTAAAATTTTTGAGGATTGCGTTTCCACTTCGTTGGAACCCCGACCCTCACGGCGAGCTACTGACTCAGGCCTATATTTATAAACTAACCAAATACATAATATAGTTTTTGTCAGCAGGTAAGGCAAAACTTCCTCACAGAAATAGTTTTCTTTCTTACAATACGTTTCTGTTGTATACAAAATACAAATCTCATGTTTATTACTTTTACATCTAAAGGAATTGGAATTAAGAGACAAATATCAATATTTTCTAAAAATTTTTTGGGTTATTTCGAGCAGCCATTTTTGTAGATTAAAACTTCAAATTTTAATTTTCACAAACCAATATATTCAGCTCTTTTTTATTAGTCTTTTTCAGTGTTATAAAGTTAAAAGGTTGAATTTTGGAATGATATTTTTACATCTTATGAATTTTTTTTTTTTTTTTTGGTTAATAATTGTGATTTGTGGTGGAGTTGACGACACCACTCGTTATCAATTCCACCACTTAAAATAACCCAACGATTTTTTAAATATTAATTAATACAGCCGGTAAGCAACTCACTACATTTTCTAAAATGTATGTTTCATAGTCATACAAATTGTATTCAATATCAATGTATGTTTCCTGAGCCGAATATTAACGTGGTGCTGGTTGCATACCCACATGCTCTAAGACTGGCCAAACAGTCTCGGGCAGTAAACAACGTTTGCGGCGATCGGTTCTCCAACGGGTGTAAGACCTACAGTGGTAGTAAAATCACAGCCAGCCGTGCCTTGGAGAGCACGTTAAGCCGTTGGTCCTGGTTGTCATTTCGGTATTAGTAGTTAGGTTACGCTAGAGGCTACCTGAACACTCTGACAATAGGCTTGCTACCACAAACTATACGATACATTAATTTGGTAAACACGAGAGTAAACACTACTTTGAAATTGCAACTTGCACAGGTAGGTAACTAAGATAACCTCAATTCAAAGTTATCAGATGTACTTGGACTTACGAGTATATTCTACTTGCATTATATTATGGTAGAAGGGTTATTTTCCAGAAGTTAAGACGAACTTTCGGAGTTGTGGTAATATAGTTCTAGATAGTAAAATATAAAATGACGTTTACTACATGGTAATTTTTGAGTATATCGGAATAACGCAAGTTTAATTAAATTTACTGTTACTTCTCCAACCTACCTTCCTGACGTGTATGAAACAGAAATGGCTAAAGTAGGGTTAAATATGTCAAAAATATGTAATAAATCCGAAAACAATCTTGAAGTCGTGTTATCTCTCGCATTTCATTTCATGAGCAATGTTCAAGCTTTGTGGATATTAGAAGCTATAAAATTAAAACGTTATTAGAAGTATTACCTGATTGCATTTACTTTGTTCTAATTTATTATCTTCAGTTTATAGATTTATATATATTACTATTTATTCATACCAATAAAACTTAATAAACTAGTTAAGTAGGTACTATCTAACGATTTTATCGTCAAGCAAACTTGACATGATGTATTTGTAGACTATCAGTTGGTAACAGTTTTTGGACATTTGTTTTTAAAGGACATTGGTTTCCTTTCACACAATTGATGTAAATTCATGTGTCAATATGATACTCCTTTACTATACCGACCGTGAAATGATACAAAAAACTAAAACCCACAACTCTCTTTTAAAATTACTTATTGCTAATATTATTTTAGGCAATTAAACTTTCACAATGTCTTTATAAATGACTTAGTAAAATAAATTATATTGATGACTCGCAGATATACTCTGAACTAATGTAACTCATTTTAAGCATTAGAAGTAGCATCGAAATATTCTTTATTAATATCCTACCTTTTTCGCTTGAGTGATTGATGAGCCAATGATGAAAATTGAATTTTTTATAGTTGACTTTTTAGAGATTTTTTAGGAACTGCTGTTTATTTACGCCTATACGCATTCTGCAATCGTAAAACAACAAAAAGGCCATTAATTAAGCTGTAATGATCGATAACAGTTTTAACGCATGATCTAATTTCTATCAGTAGTTGTACCGTAAGATTTTAATACTCCGGGATTAAATTAAATCATAATTGAGATACCTGATACGTCTGTCTAAACCAATTTAGAGCGACTTGATGCTGATAGGGCATATAGGGCAGGGCAGGCAGGATGGTTTCCAGCAGATAGCTTCGTCTCTTGAATTCTTGATGAAATATCGATTACCCAATTTAGACGGTTCGGCACCAACAATGCCAGCCAAGATCTTGTTATTTTCTCTCTATAAATTAAAATTGCATTTGATAGAAAAAGTTGCTCAAACGCTAGCGACGAGTGCAGAAATGTGAATGTTTAAAGGCATCTTGGGTTCTGCTTTCAACGTCTGTCGTTCGGAATATAAACTTATTGAATTTTAAACGAAATATTAATCTATGCCACAACTTAGGATAACAAGGTTGTGCAAGTTCAATAATTATACATTCGGCTTTATCATAGCAAATGAATATTCAAATTTCTTAGAGCCGAATTGAAAATTGTTGACGAAATTTTGCCGTATAGCGTGTGTTTAAGTTGTTCTTAATCCGTGAAAATTGAAAGCGTAAAATCAAATCCCAGGAGATGAACTTTTTTCTATTAAGCGGAGGAAAAGTGCCAAATCTCTTAAGCGTTGCTTGCTGAGTACTTTGTAAGCTTTATCGCCTGCCTCTGTTCGATTAGAAGGATAATTTACGAATATTTATTCATTAAGCGGAACTGCAACCCGTTCTAAATGTTAAGGGCGGTAGACAGATTACAGTAAAATTCCATTTCTGGAAGACGTTTAATTAATGTAGCGTACTTTCGCAGCCCTTGCAGCTCTAATAAGCTAAAATGAAATTTTGGGAGTCCAATTTACATAAAAAGTGAAGGAGCAATTGTATCTCTTCGGAAAAGCTTTCAGAGGAAGCGTTGAATAGAACTTGCACAGAGAAGTTTAAAATATGTAACATTTCCCTTTTATCACAACAAAATTATATTTGCAGAACATGAAAGATCATATTTTAGAATCCCAATTCCTTCCCGTCGAGTATAAATATTATTAGTATTACTTATATAATTACATATGTAAATACAAACAGTTGTTTGAAAATCTATTTTAGGGGCGAACCATAAAAGCTTGTAAGTTTAATTTCAAACGTTTGTAATTGTGTTCATAATATTTGAGGTACTAAACATACAAACTATGCTATCATACTTCTTAACATGGAATTTCGGCTTAGACCGCGTAGTATTTGTATATGAACACCCAGCATTTTCTGGCTTAATGTGCCTTGCACCTTGTGAAGTCGAGCAAAAACCCGCGCGATGGTCATGCTCTTTGGTGGCTCGTGTTGTTTGAGTATCTTGAGAACGAGGATACTTAGGCAGATTTGGCCGTTTTGCTGTTTGTGCATCCATATTCACTAATGTTTCGCAAGACTTTGCAGCTTGCATCATCAGAGTGAAAGTCCCACTGCTTAAGCCAGAAAATTCTGGGTGTTCATATACAAATACTACGCGGTCTAAGCCGAAATTCCATGTTAAGAAGACTACAAGTTTCGTGGCCCACCCCGTATAACACAGAGTTTTTGCAGTAAATTTTGCTTCATGCTGCTTCGAAATGAACAACAGAGGTTGCATATATGATCAAATAAATTGTTATAATTAGAATTTTTGAAATTTTGTGACAAATGCTTAAAAATTAAATATCAAATTTTTGACTAATTATAAGTTTACTTTAAAAGGAAGTTGTGTGCGTGTATCACACCACCATTTTTAGTCATTGTTTTGTTAATTTTGTATTTATTCGAGTATTTTCAAATTAATCAGATAATTACTTTGCAAATTATAGTCACTTATAATACCATGAGTAGTCAAAGTTATGTCGAATATTTTTTCTGTGGTATCACGAATGCCCATTGCGCTTAGGTTCGATTAGGACTAGTGCGCTGGCACTTACAGGGGGTTGTATGGTCCCCCCGCTGCGTTCCCACGTAGCATCTCGAAGAGGACATCGTTCAGGGATATTCTTCGCTGCACCTCCGATGATGTGCCTGTAATAATCCTGCAAATACGGATGTTTACCGCATCTAGTAAGCATTAACCGAACGTTAACTGCATCAATGGGTCCAACCCATGTCAATGTAACGCAATTACGGTAGTCGCATGGACCGTAAAAGAGACGGGCTTCCCAAGCTAGAGTCCTGCATCGTGTCGGGTACCCGCGGGTTACCCGCATGGCGGGTCGGGTTGCGGGTAGGATTTATATCAATATTGCGGGTAGCGGGTCGGTTGCGGATTTAAAACTGCGGGTCGCGGGTCGGGTGGCGAGTACAACTTCATTTCTTCAACATAAATTTTGTTTGCGTATAAAAAAAATTATACCTAATAATAAGGAAGTGTGAAAATAACCTTCTTTATTATGTATGGGCATTCTATCTGAAGCAAGTTGCTGGTATGTGCTGGTCTAATATTCGAATTTGGGGCCAAGTGCGGCCTAAAAGTGCAAAACTTGCGGGTCGCGGGTCGGGCGCGGGTTTGAAAAGGCGGGTCGCGGGTCGGGTGCAGGTATAAAAATCTGAAAATTTTGATTCGCGGGTCGGGTGCGGGTTTAAAATTTCAGAAATTGCGGTTCGCGGGTCGGGTGCGGGTCCTAAATATTGGACCCGCGCAGGTCTATCCCAAGCCACCTAGTTGCACTCACTGGGATCACTGATAAGCAAGGTGATTAACATTTCAAGGATCGCGGACCATGGTAAGATGACCCCAGGTCAACCATATCAATGAACAACGACCCAATAAATAAAAAGCTGTCTACAATCAGCATCAGTACGAACCATAAACGAATGTTCAAGCTGTACAATAACTACATTTGCAAAGCTCGTAAGCACTTGTATTTCCTTTTACAGACCTCATCGTTCCATCCGCTCTCTTATAATCCATGTAACTACCACAATTCAATTCACTTCAAACACACATAATCGCGGTGTAATAACACCTGCGGTGAATTAGCTTTAGCGTTCACACCTGTGCGACCTCGTCCACAGACTGCCAAAACACATGAGTCCTCGCATTGTACAAATGCCACCCCCGGTCGCTTCGGGCTTCATAACATTCCTATATGGACATTCTCAGCTAACTACCCGCAAAGGCCCATCGATATTTAAAACTACCTGCAGAAAATGCCCCCGATCTTAAAAACAGCCCTCGGTCTTTAAATTAGTTTTGGAGTCGTTTCGATCCTGTGCTAAATTTAGAACGTATCTTGTTTCGGTGTAGTCGCAAGCACATAATATTACGAATACAAATAATATAATAGAATATTTTCAAACAACTAAAAGAATACAAAAGTAAATATTACACGTCGTACTAGCAATCGGATTCCGGACTGCCGCAGGGTCGAATCTCTCTATTTACTATTCAGGGGTACACCGTACTTTGTAGCTCACCTGCTTCTAACATATACACATGCACATAATGTTTATCCCGACTACTAAATACTTCTAGTTAAAAGCCTTCGACGATCTTAAACTATATAAGCTTCAAATGTGGGAGTACATTTTTAGTAAGTATCCTATAACCTATGAACTGAGCTAGTCAATTTAAATTCATCTGGAGCATCTCCTGATTTTCCAAACTGCATTCGACAGAACCAAAAAAAAGGTTAACCCCCGCACCGCAAATTAGCTGCTTGTGTAGCTTGCCGGGGTTGCAGCGCGTATAGATTGTTTAATTATTGCAACCGGGAGCTGTCGCGCCGTTCATAATTAACACGCGCAGGCGGAAGTAATTGGCTCGAGGAAGACACGTCGAGTGACAGTCCAACAGATCATTCCATGACGAACCCATTCATTTCGGCCCCGTTTCGAGAGCCTTTCGGATCTGATGTCACTCAAACGCACCGCTTTCCGCTGGCGCGATGGCTTCGGCGAAAATAACTGTTTGCTTCCTTCCAGCAGGCAACATTTGGGCTACTCGCCGGAATTTATGCGTCGAACTGAACTGCCACGCCGGGATGACGTGCTTGATTTACTGCGGGACCACAAACGTGCCGTTTTCGGCAAAATCATCCGACCGCGCCAAGAAAACGTTCGCGCCCCCCACTTAAAACCTACTCAAATAAAGTTTCCCTCGTGGAATTGTTTGGCGTCCCAAATTCGGTTATCGGTTGCCAGTATGAAACTATGAATGTTGGAAGTTCTACTGTTTGGATTAGTGATGGGCATAACCGCACAATTTTTCATAACCGAATTATTTGCATTCGAATGATATTAATAACCGAATGATTATTAGAATAATCATTCGAATAAATTTTGGCTCTCGATTCGTTTCGATTAAGTCAGCCGGTTTGCCGGTTGGCGGTTCACCGTCATCTACATCGACATCGGTTCACCGTCATCTACATCGACATCGGTTCACCGTCATCTGCATCGACATCGTAACTTGCAGATAGCAGGGGAACCGAAACAAAATATGTACGATCGGCGCCTTAGAAATCGGGACACGTAATATGTTCTTCTAGTCTTTGGAGTATTCTTGCTCCGGTTACTTCATTAATGTGAGATGGCATTTCATAATTGACAAACAAAAACAATCTGACGTAACAATTAAAACCATAATAACTGTAAAAACCCAGTTTATACACTTAAAAAATAGATGCAAAATATATCATAATAGTGTGTAGTGCCCGATTTCTAAGGCGCCGACCGTACATTATGTGTTATGTATTGGAAATTAAGAGGTATTTATTAAGAAGTGTAGAAAGAAAGAAATATGTAGGACTGCTTGCTAATCGCAATAAGAACAGGGGTAAACGTTTATCTTTATCGATCGGGCGGGTTAAAGGCGCCGCCTCTTGTATTGAACCTTTGGAGAAAATAAAAAATTGTTTTATAGCTTGATGCGTTTGCAGTTTTTAGGCGTTCAAGTTTCAGGTCCCCAGAATTTGATGATTTGATATTTTTTATGATAGGAGGTAGGTACGCGATAACCAAATGCTGTTTTCAGTACAGCCTGCTTTGTTTATGAGTTATGACGTATTTATATTTACAGAATTTTGAGCACTGCGTAGGTCGCTGAGATATAGCACGTAGTACCTTTGAATAGAGGTTTTATATTCAAAGCGTAGTACGTATAAGCATGAGGTTATTTTTCATTTGAATACTTGGAACGAAAACCGAGTTACATAGGTTATTTCAATAACCGGATAACCGGTTATTTTTCATTCGAATAAGCCCATCACTAGTTTGGATACACCTATGTACGGTTGTGGCAAAATGTTTTCAAAGGTGACCAGTTTGGTTTTGTAACTTGGTAAATGTCATTTTGAGTTTTTTTAGCAATTTGAACATTGCAAAGGTATGTTCTAGTTAGAGTAGAAGTATTTTGTGACAACGTAAATTTCCGTCCGACTAGTTTTTCTAAAGAGCCTTGTGAGTTCATATTTATGAATGAAAGACTATTATTGTTATTATTTAGTTGCGGCGAACTGTGCAAGTTCCGCCTTAAAAAAAGATGGATAGGTTTTTCCTATTTTCCGTAAATATTTCCTTATATACACTAGACTTCACTGTAAGAGGCACTTTAACTATACAGGGTGCCCGTTTTTGGAGCTCCACCATGGGGATCTCGGTAACCATAAGAGATACGAGGTCGGTTAAATTGGGGCAAAGTTGCGCAATTTGGAGCTCAATAATATGCCGGTTTAAAATTTCAAAAATTCCGATTACCTCCGGAGATATCCGAAAAAAACCGGAATTTTGGAAATACGTTTTTATTTTTTCCTCTGCTTATTTGGTGACCTAATTCAAAATGAGTGACACTTCGTCGTTGCAACTTTTCCTCCTCTACAACCTGCCGATGTCATATTTGAAATCAGACGTTTCGATTTTCGACAATCATCATCAACTTTGGTTTTTCTTATGGGCACTATCTTGGATTTTCACATTTTTGAATTCAGCTTTGTTTTCTGATTACGGTGATGTATCACATGTTAAGGTTCAGTGTTGCAGTTTGGGTGAAATATCAAAAATTCTGTTTTGCAAAGACTGCCTTGGATATAACATCCATACTTTTGTTTAACAAAGGCATTGTTGACAGTTCGATTTAAGTTGGCTTAACGTCACCTACAGTTACAAAATTAGTATAAATTTATTAACAAAATGCCCTTTTCAAATGAAGAAAAACGAGATATGCTAGAAATTTATTACGCTTCGCATCGAAATGCGCAAGTTACTTCGGAAATATATTTACAGCGGTATCCAGAAAGACAACAACCAGCTCAAAATTATTTGTTATTCCTTCATAGAAATTTAGCCGAGTTTGGTGCATTTTCTAAGCCTCGAAGACGTGTTCATAGACCAAATGCGAATGAAGTGGAAATTTTACAGGCGGTGAGTAAATTGTTAAAACTTTCTCAAAAATAATAAACGGCAATGAATTGAATTCTTCATTAGATTCAAGATAATCCTTCAACTTCAACAAGGGCTATAGCAGACGAAATTAACGTATCACATCAAGCAGTGTGGAGAGTCTTGAAAAAACATAAATATCGCCCGTTTAAAATTCATATCACCCAAGTCTTGCATCCAGGAGATACTGAACGGAGGGCAGCGTTTTGTAGGAATATCATGGCACGGTTGGAACAAAATCCCCATTTTCTTTCCAACGTGATATTCACGGACGAGTGCAAATTTACCAACTCAGGCATGTTCAATCGTCACAATGAACATGTCTGGTCCACTGAAAATCCACACGAACACCAAGGACGTCGACCACAAGCACGTTTCGGGCTAAATGTATGGGTTGGTTTATTTGGCGGTACGATCATTGGCCCATACATTTACGAAGACAATTTGACCGCAGATGGGTATTTGCACTTTTTAAGGACCTACCTTACGGATTACATCGATGACAACATTTGCCTCAACCGCTTGAATAACCTTTGGTTCCAGCAAGATGGTGCTCCGCCACATAATGCTAGGAGAGTGGCTGATTATTTGTCTGAAATATTTCCGGGTAGAGTCATTTCAAACAGTGGAGACATACGTTGGCCGGCACGTTCACCAGATCTTTCCCATTAGACTACTATTTATGGGGAACTATGAAAGATCTCATTTATAAATCTGTACCCGCCGATATTAATGAGCTGCGAAGGAAGATCATCACAACTTTAAGGACCAAAATAAGAAGAAGGGACGTTTTAAGATCAATGCAGAATTTAAGAAGACGCATAGAGCTGTGCTTGGAAGTGGAGGGTGAACCCTTCGAGCACCTCTTATAATTTTCTTTATTTACTTGTTTCTCAAAATTTAGTTTTATCCTATGTTGTAAATTTAAAACATAATTTTCTCCTTTTTTATATCCTACTGTCAAATAAATAAATTTCTAGCATATCTCGTTTTTCTTCAGTTGAAAAGAGCATTTTGTTAATAAATTTATACTAATTTTGTAACTGTAGGTGACGTTAAGCCAACTTAAATCGAACTGTCAACAATGCCTTTGTTAAACAAAAGTATGGATGTTATATCCAAGGCAGTCTTTGCAAAACAGAATTTTTGATATTTCACCCAAACTGCAACACTGAACCTTAACATGTGATACATCACCGTAATCAGAAAACAAAGCTGAATTCAAAAATGTGAAAATCCAAGATAGTGCCCATAAGAAAAACCAAAGTTGATGATGATTGTCGAAAATCGAAACGTCTGATTTCAAATATGACATCGGCAGGTTGTAGAGGAGGAAAAGTTGCAATGACGAAGTGTCACTCATTTTGAATTAGGTCACCAAATAAGCCGAGGAAAAAATAAAAACGTATTTCCAAAATTCCGGTTTTTTTCGGATATCTCCGGAGGTAATCGGAATTTTTGAAATTTTAAACCGGCATATTATTGAGCTCCAAATTGCGCAACTTTGCCCCAATTTAACCGACCTCGTATCTCTTATGGTTACCGAGATCCCCATGGTGGAGCTCCAAAAACGGGCACCCTGTATGTGAAAACTCTTTTTAGCTATAACTTTGTTACTTATAACATTTATTTAAATTTTAAGTGATTATCTGAAAGAGAATTAAGAAACGTAAAAATAAAGTGCTCCTAGTTCATAAGTGTAAAAGCAACCGTTTACCTAAAAATGCCCATCAAAGGTTTTTGGTTGTCATTAATGATTGTGATCTAATAATCAACAATAATAAATCAATTAATGAGGTCGGTGACGAGCATGATTCATTGCAATATATACAACATCGAGTGATCAAATAAACTTCAGATGGAGTTTGATGGTGTTACGTTACGTTTATATGGAATCAGAGAAAAGTAAATCCGAAATTTATTTCATCACTGTATACAATTTAGTTTTGTTTGGATTCGTAAATTCGGTAATATAAAACTAAAGCCCTTCCTCACGATGCCACCTTTATGCTCGTTAACAAAGAATTACGACACTCTTTCTACCAATAACTTTTTAAAATACAACAGCTGCTTAGGCTTCACTTGTTGCCGATATTCGCATATATAATAATATGTAATAGTAATAAAACAGATGTGATCGCTATGCATATTATCATATTGCTAATACAATTTATAACATACTTCTTTCCGTTGGAGTTTCAAGATGCCAAAAGCAATTCCCTTTTTAAGAGTTATCTTTGTGACGACTACTTTGAATTTGAATCAGTTTTTAATAACGTCGTTACTTCATAGGGTGACGATGAATAATGGTTGTAGTTGGAGTTGAGGATGTTTGTCAAGGTTTTTTGGTGCAGGACATGGATAATGTCGCGCTGTCGACTTGCAATGAATTTGCTGGGCGATTTTCATATACCAGTTCCGAGATTCGGGGCTGTTATTAAGAAGCTTTTAGTTCGAAATCCAATTTCAGGGAAATTTAATTTGCGCTGAAACAGCTCGAATTTAGTCACGTAAGTGCAGGTTTTTGTAAACGCAGTTTACTCCTTTGTAAGAGTTCTGGAAAGTTGTGATGGCATTGTTCGGATTATGCGAGACGCCTTGCAAATTCGTTATTATATAACGCGCTGCACCGTAGGACACGAGTTATATTTTCTTGCATTGGGATTATAACGAAATGATATTCATTTAAAAGACATACCAGCAAAAGCATCATATTATTTTACATTATTTAACAATAATAGGAACAGGTAACATAACTAGCAAGGCAGGTAAGAGATACCATTATATGCAAAATCTAGCATTACAATCTTAACTGAGTGACATTGACAGTTATTGCGACAAGGATGCTTTAATATTACATATTAAATAACTATATTTCCACGTTTACAAAGCATAACACAAACTGTCCCGGATACTTTTGCATACAACGGTACATAAATACTAAATTTATATTAACTTATTACAATTAAACACATACGCACCTGACACGATGGTTGCTGTGCAAGCACAAGAGGCGCGCTTCAACTTTGTATCCCGAATCCGGGACAAGTTGAGCATTGTGCCGTCAGATGCAAGCACATAAAGCACCAGCCTCTACACCGCAAGGTAAAACGAAGTTATCGATTATACATACATATTAAGGAGCCATTTTCAAAAAGAACGCATGGACTAGTTTTTGTTGAAACTTCAGTACTACTTGAAGTTATTGTATTGGTAGCCAGTATATTAACAAAATCCGTTGTACTCCTAGAGCTGGTTTCATTTCCATTTCTCCTTCTTTTGTTTAAAATTTCCTCATGCCGTTTAGGTTGCATTGTAAGATATATAGTAATAGAATTAGAACTTGCATGCCCTGTAACTTTAATAAGCTATTGATCTGAAATTCCTGCATTTGCAAGATGGGTAACTGCTGTTGATCGATGGCTGTGATTAGTTATCTTTCTTCGTTTGACGTCAAGTCTAACTTCTTTTGCAGTCTTTTTGGTACAGTTGGATAATTTACAAACATCTACAATAAGGTTTTTGTACCAAACCATAGAATTGGCAAGCTTCTAGTTGGGATTAGGCGTGAGAAATACTCTGCCTGAGGCCTGAGATAATGTGGTGAGGACATTTTTCCATAATTTTTTTGTATAAATGAAGTGGGCATATATAAGTTTGGATCGGTTGCATTTGGTGTCAGACATTTATTGTTGGCACAACTTTTTGAATCCCCTTGGGCTGTCTTTGCAAATATAGGGTTATAGATTGATTATTTTCCCCGTGGTATTAGCATTACCATGGTTGTCGAATTCATTGTGAAAGTAAGACAGTAAAGCACATGCAGCTCCGAGCGACTTCGGTGGCAGCTAAGTTAAAAAAAATGTTTGCAAACCTGCAGGTGTACCTTCGTCCCAATAATTTCGCATAGCAGACAACTGTTCCGCAATAAAAGCAGGAGCGCTTTGCTTACGCTTTTCTTATCTACTTCGTAAGTGGTTCCTTTGCTATCACGTGCATCCCTTGCACTTTTTGTCTGCGCCTCAACCAGCAATATTCATGCGCAAGCGGCAAGAATGCACTTTCAGCTCTTAACATAACAATATACTATTTTTTTTATTGCTTTCCTGTTGAATCTGCCAATTTTGCAATTGATAATCAGAAATAGCTCTGAGTAACTTAAATTTGTGACCTAGAGTTTTATTTTTTGCAATCTGTTATACCTGAAAACCAAACTATGCCATAGTCCTTAAAAGCTATCTAACAAGGAGAGCTGCATCAATTTTCTCGATTTTTAGACAAGACTATGATTATCAATAAGGGAGTTAATTAAAGCGGCGACAACGCAGAAAAAGAACTAATCTGGGAAGTAGCGGATGCGGAATGTTCTTTCCGTAGCATTACTTAGATTTAATTGGGCAGCAGTTCGCGGATTTCTCGTCGACTGAAACGCAGAAATCCGCCTCGGGGCTGTTTTTAACTTTTCGCCAAATGCTAAAAACTTTAAGCAGTAGGGTATCCCTGCACAAGCAAATGCAGTTAAAAAGGAACCTCTTCTTAACTTACACAGCTCCCTCTCGAGGAGCCAAAATCGTCTAATTTTTACCTATCTTCAATATGTCCGAAAATAATTCGTTTAAAATAAAACTAGAAAATTAAATTCCAAATACCATATCAGAACACTACTGCCATAGTTGAAAACATCATATTTATATAAATATTTAAATATCGGTTACCTGTATATTCGCTGTATGTATAAGTATATCAGAACTAGGGCATTTATTTTCAGTCTTTTTTTAACAGAAATTCAATAATAGCACCTTAATCAGGGCTAATGGGAATCAATGGTTCCCCTCGTAATATTGAAGCAGGAATGAACCAATTTTCTTCTTTCTAATATTATTAAACCCCGTTAAATAAATCCTAAAATCTTTTTTAAGCTGCTTTGATTTTAACATGTACCTACCTGATAAACTTATCAAAAACTTGTCACATTACAAATTACTTAGTGACGAAGTCTGAATCTGTAGTATGGCCTTATCCACAAATCAAAATAAACAGTCGCATTAAATCATGCCCTTGAATTTTGATAAAAAGTTAACATGGATAGGTTTACAAAATTAATAATAATATTAAAAAATATAAAAATGATGATATACATATATCATTAATAGACCTATAGGTGTTCTCTCAAAAAATGAGATCTCATGAAATTTTGTGGCCTCACAAAATAATTTTATTTTTAATTAATTAAAGTGTGCCATTTTAAACATAGGTATTAAGTTTTAATTGCGAGTTAGTTTTACTTTGTCATTGCTGCTTCCAGGTAAATGTCTTTCTATATTTATATTATTATTATTATAAATAGCATTTCATCAGCATGTTGCTGTTGTTATGTTTAGAAATTTCTTTGGCAAGTTTTAAACTGAAAATGAATAAAGAAGTGTACGTGTTAGCAAGTTATGAGAGTCAAGTTTACCCCCGCTTTAGTACTTGATGTTGAAATATCAATTTCAGAAATTAAATAACAACGCTTCTTGGAGCATTAGATTCAAATTTCCTCAAACGTCAGTTATAATCTCGAAGTCTATCCCGTAATCTTAGTTGAAAGCTTGTTCAATCCTAAAATATGACAGAAGAGCTTATCTTAAATCCTCCTGAAACAACATTATTTGTTGACGCCCTCTTTAATACATGTTTACATTATTTAGTTGCGGCTACGCAGTATTTTCTATAAGCTGCTAATTAGTTAATTGAATTGAAAAAATTGTTATTTTAAGATTAAATCGTACGTATTAATGAATCTTTTCTTTTCATATTTTGTCACATTTAGTATTAGTTTGAACTTTGAATGTGCAAGATACTAATGTATTTTTAAACAGTTTCGCAATATGCGAATTATTCTATTTTAAACTACCAATTAAAGTTACTGTTCATCTAAAATAGCTATTTATGTATCAAGTTGCAAAATGAAAATGTTTTTCACACTAGCCGTGAAGATTGCCCTATGAGCGTTAGGGAGTTTATTAAATTCAACTAACAACAAAACTGTCATCACATCACTTTTCAAAGGTAATCTACCCGTCAACATATTGGACGAAACTGAAACAGATTAAAGTTACTGTGGCCAGTTGTGCGTAACGAATATAGCAAACATAGCGCACAAGGCATACATAGCGTAACGCTCTGTGTGGCATCAGCATTAGTTTCTTTTGGGACGTCGCTTTCCTAATTAGACTCGTCCATTTCGAAAGAAAGAAATCAGGAGCAAATTCAAAACGCTTATTGTACTATAACCATGTTTACTTGGTACCTTACAAACGGTCGCTCGATTTTTAATTCTATTTTATATATATAATTGTGACATATTTTTCGACACAAAATAATTTTTTCTTAAACTTTCAAACTTAGTCGTAGGAAAAATACAACTCGTGAGTATTTTTTTTAATATTTCTAGTTTTTTGGCACTCCCTTTCAACTCGTACTGACAAAACGTCCTACTCATGCAAAAGTTTTACATCTTCCTCTTTTAATAGCCCAGTGGTTTGATTAAATCTACAAGGTTGTGGTCCTCTGAGCCCTCTTCGCTAGTAAGCCGGGTAGGTGGATGCCCCTTGTTAGGGGTTAACAACTACCACCAGTATTAACGTGGTAGCCAGGGAGCGTTCGATTTTTCAAATCCCGGTGTAGTCAGCGGGAATCGAACCCGGTCCGGTCGCTTGAGACTCGAGCATGTTGCTTGCTCGGACATTCACTCGTCTTACTTTTTTTATTAACAAGCATTTCACACATTTCACACATTAGAAACAGAAGTATAGTTGTGAAAATACACCAAGTCAGTACTCCATATCTGTTTATCAGTAAACTGAATGAGAAAGAAGATTACTAGAAAATTGAACGTCGTAACTAAAGTATGATCAAAAATTAATCTCATCTAGAATGGCTATGGATTTTTTTCTAATTTATGAATGCAACTATGTTTACACTTAAATGTCAAACTTGACATTTGATTTTTACTTTCTCGCATACGGTAGTATAGAGAAAGTATTGTAATCGTCTTGACGTTTTAGACCTCCTAGAGTCCGAAAAATCCATTTTTCGAATTATGTCTATGTGTGTGTATGTGTGTGCGTGTGTGTGTGTGTGTGTGTGTGTGTGAACACGATAACTTAAAAACGAAATAAGCTAGACCCTTGAAATTATGTACATAGTCATTATTCAAAATTTGTAGATTTCTATCAAATTTTGAGCGAAATCGGTTAACCGGAAGTGGCACTTTACCTAAACAGGTAGCGGTACCTATTCAAGTAAAGTACCAGTTGGCTTCGAGATATTTGAACAAAATTTTGTACATACATTTCTTATGTAGAAAAACTACCAGATATTACATTTCAGCATGATCGGTTAACCGGAAGTGGCATTTTACCTAAACAGGTAGCGGTATCCATTCAAGTAAAGTACCAGTTTGCTTCAAGG
Source organism: Agriotes lineatus (assembly GCA_940337035.1). NCBI lineage: Eukaryota > Metazoa > Arthropoda > Insecta > Coleoptera > Elateridae > Agriotes > Agriotes lineatus. The sequence continues at coordinate 40,993 of CALNHX010005626.1, read as the reverse complement.
TATTTGCGAGAAAGTCTAGGGGAGCACACTCCCGATTTTTAAGTAAGTTATATGTAGTTGCATTCATAAGTTACGAACAATTCATTAGCCATACTAGATGAGATTAATTTTTGATCATAGTATAGATAGTAAAAATCTGGTGTGATACACTCACACAACTTCCTTTTACAGTGATCTTATAACTAGGTAAAAATTTGATTTTTTATTTTTCAGCATTTGTCAAAAATTGCAAATGGTACAAAATAGAGCATTAGATCAAGAGACAAATATTCTCTAGAATTTTAAGTTGAATTCAAAAATGTAATAATATACCGGGTGTTGTACTTAAAATATGAGTTAATACAAAAAATAGAAAAAAACAGAAGAAACCCATTTTAGATGTATTCAGCTGGAAAATCACTTATCTCACGTCAATACACATTAAAAATGTAATAAAAATATAAAGTTTGAAAGAAATCGTTAGAGCCGTTTTTGAAAAAAAAAAAACGAAAAAAACTGAAAGATCGCAAGAGTAAACACCTACTTTCGGTTATGCGATTTTCTTCAAAAGCTTGCTGTCTCATCTACATAGTACACAAAACTTATATATGAAGTTTCAACGCCATACCTCTTTTCGTTTTTGAGATATTCTGTTCACAGACACACAGACAGACCAATTAAAAAAATATGTTTTTTGGGTTCAGGGGACTCAATTTCGAATTTTTGGGGTGAATCCAATACTTCCTTTATTGTAAAAGGAAGTAAAAATGTAATTATTCAAATGCCACAATTTCTTTAATCAGTGTCTTATTAGTTTTTCTGTTAGACGCTTTCAACTTCTTCTTTATCAAGACGACCGATTTAACGACCAATCTTACTTTGAGACACATAAAGAACATTGTCGAGCTCAAGAAAGAAATGTGTGAAAGCAGCAGGAAAAGCATTGAAGATTTTCGGGAACTACTTATCGCATACAGAATCCACCAATATGTTCAGATGCAGCCTACTCAAAGACAGTATCTAAGAAATCCAAAGATATTAAAACTAACGTAAATCCAACCCTATTGAATGCTTTAAATGCTTTGTCCACAAACTGTAAGCATAAAAAGCAAGTAACAATAAAATCAATGAAGAAATTTCAGAATTTCTCTGTTCTCAAAAATCAATAAATACCAAGATTCATGAAACTGGTTTTAAATTCAGAGAGCAAGGTCGAACGGTCGCTACTATTAATAGAAGAACAAGAACGGGGTACGGAGTTAGATACGTTAGAGTTAATGCAAGAAACAAGAATGGTTTTGTTAAAACGGCAAGTTTTTAAAAGTTTGATAGTTTTTTATCATTTTTTAATAATTACGTCTGATAAATGAATTAAAATGTACGTACTACACAAGTCGCTCTAAATAGCATCTCATTTCAACAAACATTGAAATTGAAACATTTTATGTTAGTTGCCATGATTGCAAAACTCCATCAGAAAACTGTATGGAATAAGAATACACATTCAAAAGGCAACTAAAAATGTTACATTCTTATGCCTTGTGATTTCGTGTATTTCCACGACTGTAACTATCAATGCTTCACTTTTAGTTATCTACCAATGGTGAAGCTGAAAACGAACAACCTCTAAATTGATTTGTAAATTTTGTAATTGTAATTTGCTAATGACATGAAAAACAAGCTCCCTACTGCCTGTTGGTGCTCCCAGCACTTGAGAACTCCCGGCAGCAAGTACTTCTTAGCAGCAAAAACAGTTTGTTAGGAAAATACAGCACTACTTGCATTCGCACAAATGCAGTTTGCGCCGTGTAATGTCACGCTCCGTTAGGTTAGCAGACGTGGCTGTTGGGATATCCTGTAACGGTTTTGCTGCACTTTCAGTGCTGCAGATGCTGGACGGACAGCGCTTACTACGTGTTGGCTTTAGAGGGAAAGTTTTATCGCATCTGCAGATTACTACGTGTTGGCTTTAGAGGGAAAGTTTATCGCATCTGCAGATGGGCTGAAATATAGGAGTTGGAAATCGCAGATTGCAGTGCGCATTGTTATTGTTTTATCTCTGGATTTCTTCCGTTGCAACAAAACCATATGGGTAGAATCGCAATCCCGGAAGGGACATACTGATATACATTCGTATTTTGTTTGGAACGTAGTTATTAACCCAGTATTGTTCGTGTATCATGCGCGTAATCAGGAAGGCAAAGAACTTCCGGGGCTTCTTATGAAGAGTTTTACTTCTCACGTATTAGACATGTTGAGTTACTGTGCTCTTTTACTTCTCACTTCTGATGAGAAGCCCTTACCAACGTGAGCGAAACGTTGAGTTCTTGTACGTATATCAACAATGACTCGGTTCAAATTGTTCGTTTTTTCGGAAACGCCCCAAAACTGAGTTAAAATTCAAAATAATTTTACTCTAAAAATGTATACCCGCCCATGGAATAATGTTTTAATTTAATGTCACAAAACACAAAAAATATACCTCTGAAATTCACGTCAACAAAAACTGTAGAGGTACTGATAAAACTTTTAGTTGACATCTGGTTACTAAGGTACCTCATCAATTGAGGTAGGTATGTTATTGTCCGCCTGCTTTTTATGCAAGAACTTTGCAGTTTTAGTATACTTGTGTTCATTTTTAACATACATTTTCTTACTGAACGGCTCGTCAAATTTAGGGGAGATAAATGGTTGTAAAATATACGATTAAAAGAAAAACGTAAATAATAAAATTGTTGAGTTTGGTGAGCTCTCTATCACTGGTTAAAATTATTACGAGGACATCCATTACACCCTATACAAATAATGACAATGGCCGTGAATATCGCAAAATCATAGTAAATCAAAGTGACAGCTGAAGGTGCCAAAGTTAATGAAAAAGTTCTAACAAACCCATGTCCGCAAATGCATAATTTCAAAGATATTAAACTTTAAAGTTTTAATGTCGGTCACCTTTATAGTAATGTAAAATCTAGAAAATCATGATTAAATGGTTTACGTTGCGATTTGTAATTTTTATGTAGTGAATCAAGATAATGGAAATTATATCGCCTTAATTTGAAAATGTTAAAATAAAATAGTATATTTGGTCCTGTATATTTAAATTTGTTTCTGAATTGTAGTTAATTTACACCGAAACGGGACTAACGGTTTACATCGATTTTTTCGTGTAGCTCGCAATTAGTGCCTACATAGTGCTGCGTTCGCTTACATTTCAATTATTGCCAAACTGCAAATATTATTTCTCTGTTACGTTCCATTATCGGAAAATGAGCTAAATCAGTGGAAACCTCTAAAAAACTGTTTGTTTATTTTGTCATCAAAACCTACTATAATCATATCGTCAACTTGCCAGCTACCGGATTCTAAAGCTTTTAAAGAATTCAAAACGGTTTAGGAGCCGTATCTAGAGGAAAACAATGATTCTTCTATTGCAGCATAAAATACGAATTCTCAACGTGCAGGATTTACATAAGTACATACTATTTAGCGGGTGGTCCCTTTTTACGCAATTTAGCTAACCGAAAAAATGCTAGTGCTGGAACAGGCGAGTCGTTCATCATTCGATTCTCGCCAGCAGATGGCAGCACTTGTCGCGATCGTTTTCCTGGATAATTTTCCCTGTAACTGCGAACCGGTGTATCAGAAATTCAGCACTGGTGGGGAACTGGGCTTGTTGTAAAGCGACGGTAGGTGCCACACAGATTTTTCAGATTTCTGTAATGTTTTTCAAATGGTTAAAATTGCTTGGTCGTCTTCCCACAACAGGTAGCTGAAACGGCGGGAACTGTAAACAATTTAGTATGGGACGGATATCTGTTTATCACCGCAAACAACTGCAAGCGTTTAGGTGGGTTTGGTGGATATGTTGAATAACAGGGTTCGGCTGATTTATAACGAAATTACAGAATACCTTTGCAATAGTTTGTGTAGATAACTCGCTGTTATTGTGTCAACGGGATTCAGTTTATCCGCCACGTATTGTTGGGGAATTTTTGAGATAGTTTTCTGCAATATGCCAGTGTTTCTAGTTATTTTCATATTCGCGTTGCTCTAAGTTGGAAGGTTTAATTTACGGGTATAATACGAAAGCGAGATGATAATTGCTTAGCCTAACAATGAAAGACCAGTTTTATGTTTTTAAAATTATTTTTTCAACATAGTCTATTAAACGCTCAATACATTTTGTCCAGCGACGCTCTTACGCTTTGATCCCATGACGGAAGGTGCTTTATTCAAGGTCTGCAAAATAGGCGTCAACAGTAGTTTTGACCTTTTCAACGGATGAAAACTTCTATCCAATTAGAAAAATTTTGAGCTTCGGGTATAAGTGGAAGTCAGAGGGAGCCAAATAGACTGAATAAGATGGATGCGGAAGCAAATCGTGCTTTAATTCGTTGACTTTAGCCATTGCAGTAGCAATTCTAGTGTGAGGAAGTGCATTATCCTGGTAAAAAATTATTTTCTTATGCGCGAAATCTTGTCTTCTTTGTTAAATATTTTGATGCAATTGATCCAAAAGGTTAGCATAGCATTCAATGTTTATCGTTTGTTCCTGAGGAAGGTAATCGATCATTAAAATCTCTTTTGCTTTGCCCAAAACTGATGTCATCGCCGTGGCAGCTAATTTTAACGTCGTTGCTTTCTCTGGAGCCAAAGAAAACTACACTGTAAATCGTACAAGTTGACTAGACTACCTTTAAAGGTATTACATATATCCTATATCCAACCCTAAGGTATTTTAGAAATACGCTAATCTAAGGAATAATGAAACGATTCTACCCCAAACGGTATAATCTACCTTATGAAGAGGTATAACGTTCGACCTCGAAAGGTTTAACTGTATACCCTGCAACCAAACTAGTGATTAAATTCATGGTAGAAAAAAATACTTTAAAAGATATACTTGGATACCTTATGAAGGGCCATAAAATTCTACCTCTAGAAGTATACATGTCTACCCTGAAGTGAAAACTATCCCTCAAACGGTATATTTGATTACCTTAAGGGTATATAATTTTACTCTTGAAGGTATAAAGATTTACCTAGCACCGGAAATAATCACTAACATCAAGGTAGTAAAATATACCTCAAACGGTATATTTCATTACTTTAATAGGGTACGAGGGATGCTCTGTTAATAGTTCGTAGCAGGCCGTGGAAGCTCAATTGGCTAGAAACAATTGCAACAATTGAATGTCGCATTAGTTGACATTCGTTACCCACAATTGTCAAACGTTCCGATTTCCTTGTGAAACGTAGTTAATTTTGTAAGTTTAGTAGTTGTGCATTTTTAATTCACTTAAAATGAGGATTCCGCGAACTGCCTTTAGAGCTATGATTTTGTATGACTATAAAAGACAGTTAGGATACCAGCAAAGCCATGAAAATTAGATATATAGCTTTTGGCGATGCTGCCCCTTCATTATCCGCTGTTAGTCATTGGTTCCGCGAATTTCCACGAGGGCGAGAGTTGCTACAAGATGAACCAAGACCTGGATGCTGCCTGTTCAGAAAATGTTGATCGTGTGGCAAGCTTGATTCAGTCCAATCGAAGTATTACTTATAGGGAGATTCAGGAGGAAGTGAAGATTGGAACCCTCGGCGGTGAATACCATTTTGCATAAACATCTTGGGGTAAGAAAGCTAGCAAGCCGTTGGATACCGCATTTGCTCTCAGAAAGTCAAAAACAGGATCGAGTAGACTGGTGTAAATTTATGTTGCAAAAATTTGACGGAGGAGCTTCCAAACAAGTAGCATACATTGTAACAGGTGACGAATCTTGGGTATACAGTTACGACCCTGAAACTAAACAGCAGTCTAGTGTTTGGGTATTCGAAGATGAAGACTGGCCCACAAAATTCATTCGTGGCAGAAGCGTCAATAAGAAAATGATTGCTGTTTTTTTTTCGCCGAAATGGTCCTGTTGCTGTTATTCCACTTGAAGATCACAGAACTGTTAATTCTGAATGGTACTGCGAAGTGGCTTTACCACAGATACTTGAAAAATTACAGGCAGGTCGCCAAAGGACCGGTTTGCGTAACATCTTAGTCCATCATGACAACGAATCCTCCCACACTGCTGGCAAAACATTGGATTTTTTGAAAGATTCGGTAGTTTTTTTTGTTTCCAACTGTTAAAAAAATTATGCGAGGTAAAAGATTTTCCAGCGCAGATGCAGCAGTTCAGGATTTCAAAGAATTTTTGAGGACCTTTCAGAGAATGAATTTTCTGAATGTTTTAAAAAGCGGTTTCAAAGAATGCACAAGTGTATTAGTCTGAATGGAGAATATTTAAAAAAACAATAAATATTTTTTGTTAAAAAATGCAACGGTCTTTTAATAACTAATAATTTTTAGCGCAACCCTCGTATTAACTTAGCAAGGGAATGGATAGATAATTTTACTCTTGAAGGTATACACTTTTACCTAGCAACGCAAGTAATCACCAACATTAAGGTAGAGTAGTATACCTTAAATGGTATATTTGAAAACCTTGAAAGATTTTAAATTCCTTATCTTGCGGTAGAGAATTCTACAGTGCTGGACAGAAGCAACGTCATCCTGATACGCGTTCTATGGGCAACAAATGTAATTTTATTAAAAACAAACCATTACCGTTGGCACGTGTAACATCAAAGAGAAATCGTTTATTTAGAAATATTAATGTCCCAATTAATGGAAATATACTTGACATATTCCCGAATAAGGATGATGAACTACTTTAGTCTGGTACTGTACATCTAGAGTTACAAACTTACATTTGAAAAGGACAGCTAAAAGTAACTAAAGTTTTCATTAATGTCATCATATTTAATTATTTTACATTAATGTTGAATACATTTGTAGATAATTCAATTAAAATACACGATAGGGTAGTTGACTAAACATATCTAAGATTAGTTATTTTATAATATTATTTACATGATTTTATTACAAATTGAGGTCATTTGGGCTTTGAACTTTTGGAGAGTCTCCTGGCAACTGGCAAATGTTAGAGCCCAGAAAACTTAAGTGTTTTTCTTATTTGCTTAGGGTACTAAACATTAAATAAAAATATTACATCTATTAGTGCTTCCACCGCCTCTGTGAAAATAGAGACCTTAATACTATTTAAAAAATACATTACAGTTCAATTTTCCTCAAAAACTTGGTAATGTTTTTTTTGCGAAACTGGTATGATTTATCTATTTTAAAGCAATGTTAGTTTTGTCAGCTATACTAAATTTTATAATTTATTCTAAACTGTTTTACTCTTTTCGGTGCGTTTGTATCGTCAGCCTGGTTAATATACAGTGCAGTGAATTTTCTCGGAAACTACTGAACCGATTTTGAAAAACTAAAAAGCATTAAAGAAAGAATTTGATGCCCTTTAAAATGAGGCATCACTCGACCTCCTTTCCTATTTGAACTTTTTGACGTTTGTGTTGGTGGGGGGAAGGCGCTAACTCTGAACGAGTAAATTTTGACACAAAAGTGTGTCCCCCTAAAAAGAAAAATTGACGTATTTTAGGATTTATCTATAAATATAAAAATAACGAAATTATACGGAGTGGCTCGTTTTACTTGGAATGCACTGTATATCCCCACTGGAGGGGCACGAACTTGGTTGTTTTTCTTAAGGAGGCATTACGCATGAAGGCTTCATGATAGCCAATGCCAGATTGAGGAACCACAGTGGAGTCAACACTAAATTTTCTGGCCATTGACAACGACCTTTGTCCACATTTCGCAACGATTTTTAAAATCTTTAATTTTGGTTAATATTTCTTTAAGATTTTCTTTGATCCCAAGTTTTTTGTTTCTTTATACGTTGTGGATACTATTTTTTAATGTAATATAGCCCAAACCTATTAAGGATACATTAAAGAACACGTGCGGCGCCTTTTAAAACAATAAAAATATATTAAACAGTTGTTTTGTTGTCCCCCTTTCGATTAATATCGTGGCTGTCTCTCCCTTCGCCTTCATTAACCTGGCCCTGCTCTTCAGTATAATCTTGAATGGTCGATAATAGGGCAGAATGTCTGAAGTATCTCGATCGTGAGGTTTCATCTCGTTGACGAAATTTACTCCACATTGATACAGCTATAACGGAAAGCAATAACCCCGGCCAGTGGGAAACAGCGAGATACCAGCGTTTATTATCCCGTCCATAGAACTAGCTCATCTCGTTCCTTAGAATTTCTAGTAAAGAAATTTAAATTACGTGTATACATGATGAATATGCAGGCTGACGATGTCCGCCGTCGCACAAGTGGGAACTTTCAGCTGCGGATCGTCCGGTTTTCTATAAAAGGTCGCACTTTGCCCGATTACTTCACGGATCAACTGCCCGATTATCAATTGCCAATCTGATCAGGAGAGCGTGCGAACAAAAGGACATCGGCTGCCAGCATTCCGGAGAAATCCCGCGTTTCTCACTAAATAGCGACGCGGGCGACGCTCCCTCAACTTGATTAGCTCACGAAAAAGTGGACTGGAATGATCAGTGTTTCATTGTTCGTTTGGGGAAATAAACGTTTGATTTTTGCGCTTTAAGAAAATTAGCATTTCTGCTGACAGGCGACTTTATTAGGCGAGCGCAAGATTTTAAAAGTCGCCTTCTGCAAATCAGAAGAAAGCTTTGGATGATTCAAATGAAGCTAGAGAAAGATATGCTTTGTTTGAATCATGCTTTTACTTACTGCTTTCAATTCAATATACTATATAGCATGATGATTTCGGAGGCTTTTACGGCCATTGTCATTAAGTAACAAACGACTTCCAGGATTGGACCGTGTCATGATTGAGATCGAAGAACTCAACGTTTCGCCCACTTTCGTAAGGGGCTTCATCGGAAGGAAATGCAAAAGAGCACGTGTAAACCACGTCAGAGGCGAGACTCTTTTGCAAGGGAAGGGATAGAAGAGTACGGTAACTCAACGTGTAAACAACGCCAGAGGCGAAACTCTTCTGAAGAGTTGGAAAAGAGTTTCGCCTCTGAAGTGCTTTACACGTTGAGTTACCGTGCTCTTTTACTTTTAAGCCCCTTACGAAAGTGGGTGAAACGTTGAGTTCTTCGACCTCAATCATGACACGGTCCAATCCTGGAAGTCGTTCGTTACTTACTATATAGCATATTTCATGAAGTTAAACAATTTGCACTGTATGCACGACCGCACGCTCAAGTTAATTCTTGGAAATGTAGATTTGAACTTATTAATCAAAGTTATGAATAAAATCTGATTGTACGTCTTAGGTTCCATTTAAAAGTTAGTTTGCTGGAGCATAAAATTAACAGAAAATCAAGGTAACCCACTGTTTTTACTAGAAAGGTCGAAGCTGGGAAACAGGAGTACGCCAGAGCGCTATCTCGTCTTCCTGTGAGGCAGAATTAAATTTTTGCAAAGAAACTTCGCGGGAAAAGACTGCATCTGTGTACATCGTAAAGCAATGCCCGCCGTAAATTAAAATATATCCTCTTAAACAAAACGAAACATAAATAGTGTAGAACCAAACTGAACTTGGCAATGGACCAAACGCTAAGAACTATATCCCAGACGATATCAATCAAGCAATATGCTACAGATGCATTCGGACAAATCATTGCCGAATTGATGTTCTAAACTTGACACGATGTGCCTCGCTCGGGCTGGGCCTTCGTCTTGTATTGGCCATTCCAATCGCATCTTGCATAAATAAACAGTCGAAATTTATTGGACGTAATTATTTGACCTTGCAGCTGCTGTAATTAGTTTTTCGGTAGGAATTTTGTTCGAATTTTATTGCATACCATAACTATAGCTTTATATTTAGTTTATTTACTTTATCCGTATATTTTAAGCAAAGCTCCCACCGGAAGTGGGAATGGAACTCGCAACCTTTTAACTTGTATTAATTCGCTATACTAAATAACTTACTCACTTGAGCATTTTTATTGGTATTATACTTTCATACTTTCTAAACATTATTTTTTAAATGATTGTAACGAAACTGGTTTGTGGTGCTGTAATTGGCAAGCCGGTGTCTTCTGATAGGCCTCCGGTATTCTACAACCCTCTACGTTGTGTATAACACTTAGCTGGCATTTTATTTTATTTTGCTAAAGTTTGCCAGTTGGTTAAACAGGTTGTCATAACCCTCGTAGCTGAAAGTTTTTTTTTTATATTTAAGTAGCCTCACGCTCTCACCATTACCTTTCTCAAACGACAAACCATCCGCCATATAGTATCAACATGCCCCAATCCTGCCTACCCTGGTCAGCTTGAAGATTTTGCGCTATGTACATCCGACGCAATTGAATGGCTAAGTAATTTAGACATTGACATATAGATCTATATTGTATTGTATTGTGCTTTGTTTTTTTGTAATATTTTTACTGTGATCGTATTGTATACATTCCATACGCTAAATAAAAAATAAAAACCTTTCTCAAGCTGGTCGTAGTCTCATGGGAATTTTGCTGGGCTTTTATTGATAATATATTAATATCATTACTGCGACGTAGTAGGAAAATTACTATTATCAGTCCGCAATCTGCTGTAGTGATGAATCGCCCGCAAATCGAAGTAGCGACAAATTCGTACTTGAAGGCAAAAGAAATTACGATTGTCATCCCATAATCCCGTTGTAGCGACGAAACAACGATCTCCAATTATTGTGCACCCTACTTTTATCGAGTTCTTCCTTTTCTGTCCTCTTACCTTTACTTATCTATATAGCAGCCAGGGCTTAACATCCCCTCTCGGGAGTATCTGTGGTTTTTCTACCATGCAACCAATCACGTGTCCAATCACAATGTCTCCACCGTGAGCATAGTGTTTCCACTGCAGTTTCAGTCGTATTGTATTACTATTTGGTTCTCACATAAATCGTAAATCTCAAATTTAATCCTTATTTAGTTTTCGCGTGCTTGATGAATCTCCAAATTAGATTGCCCAAATAATGTCAATGAAAATGCGAATTATATTTCCACATAATCTACTTTTAATTGAGCTGCAAGTCGATGTTTAACCTAATAAGATATGCGCCTGCATGTACAAGTAATCTATTACATTTGATGTAAATTACAGTTTTTTGTTTTCAATCCATATAACCATAATTACTCTATTCATTTTTCATTCTAATGTAACCTATTTAAAATTTTATACTGGTCATACAATTTACTACCGAAATAAAGGATAAACAATATAGATTGTAATTTAACAAATATTGATGACGTCATGGGATTCAAAAATAATATAAAAATAAAAAAATGCGTTGCAATTTGAATCGCTACACGCCTTTGAAATTTTTTCCCATAAACAAACATTAATGGAGTAGTTGCCGAATTTATGCGCTACTTAATTTCCACACTGTATCTGCTGTTAAACAATCGAATATGCACGCTACCTACTGTAAGTTTTTGCAATTTAACTAAGGTTGTCAACATTCAGTCGATGCTGACCAGAAGAAAATAATTTGTGAGGGAGAAAAAAATGGGATAAAATTTATTCACAAAGTTCAAGGTAATAGTACATTATGCAATGAGGGAGAGAAATTGTACTGAAGCAAAATAGCATTCTCTCCGAGTTGCATATACTATATTTTTCACGTTGCAGGAAGATTTAAAACAAAAAACCTGTATTTTTAAACGTCATTTATTGACATTTTAGTTACAATTATTTTAAAATTAGTAGCCTATGGTAAATTTTAAATTTGGTGGCACTGTAAGTCATTATGACAAGAGCTCTTGTTGCTTAGTCATAATGAAAATTCCCTAGTGACATTTCTCCTCTCTAGGGAGTAATTCATTATTTCTCTCACGATTTTGGTATCGTAGAAATCGTGTTTTGCTTCCAGACGTGAAAAATATTAGGTATATTATATCATGAGGGACTAAAGTGCACCATTTAATCCCGCGACTGGAGTTTGTTGCCTCGAGGGGAAGCCCGAGGGCAACAACCACGCTATTTTTGCACTTTTGGGAACATTATCATCAAACATTTCCAAAATTTGGAATCTGTCAATTTGGAAACTGACAATTACAATTTATTAAAAACTGAATTGCAATAGGTCCTGGATAGTCTGAATCAGTTGGCAGTACTGAAGTGTATTGTCAGTATATGTCAAATTCGAGATTTGCAGGTTAATTTTTTCGTCAGTGTGTGTCAAATGACAAACAAAACCTAACCTACTAACCTTGTGTGTACATAAATTTACTATAGTTACAGCCAGTCTTATAAAGGCCACTAATCTGACGTTAACTTTAATTCGCTGTTAAAACAAACAAAAGCACATCAAAACGCTAGTGCTTATGACATTTCATTCATTAGTAAACAAATTTTGATGCGCTTTTGTTTATTTTAACAGCGAATTAAAGTTAACGTCAGATTAGTAGCCTTTATAAGACTGGCTGTTAGGGTATCATTTTTACTTTAGTCCCTAGGGATTAAATGAACTACTGTAGTCCCTGTTTACTAAAGTATCAACTTTAGTCCCGGAAGTGCAAAAAATAGTTTTTTACATTATAAACATGTAATTCTTAAAATTGTTTTATGCTTTTTAAGTAGCCTATGAAATGCAGCATTTTTATACCTCTTCGTGGATACGTTAAATTTGAACAATACGTCTTGTACGCCTTAGTATTTAAATAATTATTTGTCCTTTTTATCTCTTAGCTAGCTCCGTGATCATGAAATTTTCTTAATATCTTAGTTACTCGCTTATGCAAGTTCACTATTTGCCAAAACGGAAATCTGGTTTTTCCTTATAATGTTGGTCAAACTGAAACTTACATTTAAACAATCCACAAAAAAGCAAGTTCTTTACATCATATATTGACTTCAAAACACTTATAAAAACAAAAAACACAAATACAAAAGAAATACAAGAAAATGGAATTAAGTTCTCAAACAACCTACGTGCGATATAGAATGAGGCTACTCGCAGGCGTGTTGCAAATATACATGAACAACGTAAAATATCATCAAAAATTTCGTTAACTGGCTGCTGCATACCCTTAGAAACGGCACGCCTCGATTGCATCGCCCGCTCCTGGGGAACATTATGCTGGGAACCACTATTTGCAGCGTGCAGGCTTTGTAAGGACAGTCGTACGTTGTACTGGCGCCTCACAAAATTGACGCTTTATATAAAAGCCTTTAAATATAGCACAATGGGTGTACTTACATGTACATTCGGAAAATGCGTTTACGGAATTTGCAAATGTTGTCTCGCTGCATTTTAACACCGTTTGCAGCAAAAGTTGGCTGCCAGGCTCTTTTAGAGCGGCTTCAAATTAACTTATATTTTCCTGGGTGAATTCACGTTTTGTACTCTCCTCTCAGAAGAAGCTGCGCGCGACTGCTGCTTTTTCTGCTGAATTTACACGAGTTGAAAATCCCAGCATCTCACGTACAGCGTGTGTTTCTTGCTGCACTCGCGAAAACAAAAATTCACAATGCACGTCCAGCTCAGGTCCAGCTTTGCGAGCATTTGCTTACATGAAATACAATATTAAATCTAATAATAGAACAGAGAAAATACAACTTGACTTCTACGTTTCAGCATTAAAATAAACATTACTGATAAGGAATCCGGCTAGCCCGTTCCACAACGCATAATTATTTGTAAATCATAGGAATTAAAGAACAAAACCTTTTTTATATTCCATAAAAGTAATGTTTAAAATCCATCTTAGAAGTTAAGTAAACTACTAGGAAACTACATTTTTCTGAAAAAAAATTAACATTTTCTAAAATTATATTTTTTTCCTCTTTGGCCAGTTTCTTACCAATGACTTCCGCTCTGTAGCTATTAAATAGGAGTAAATTTTTTTGCAATCCGTGTATGTATCAACTTTTAGTTAACCCGAAAAATTGTATTGATTATTCAACACTATAATGAACGAACCAATGAAAATTGTTCAATTTGTCAGAAACGGCCAATCAAAATTGACTGTCATTGAAAACACCTCATGTCACAGTGTTTTCAGGCGATCCCGATTGGTTTCAAGGATTTCAATTTAGTGAGTAGCCTTTGACTGACATTTCACCAAAATGTCAAAGTCAAAGTTTGTAAATCAGCGTCGTTCTAAAAACTCATAATAATCGTGTATTGAGTTAATAGTGGAAATCTTTAAAAATGTGTGCTGTCGAACACGGTAAAGGTCATCTACCCATTTTGTTGAATAATCTTTCCAAATACCACTCGGCAAAATTTTTTAAGACTTTTTTCGTCAACACGCAAATTACAAATTTCTCTCAACAAAAACTGCTTAATTTCCCCTCGAACTGCGGTCTCGCGGAATTTTTAACGCGTTTTGATTTCGAGAAATTTAAACGCAATAATTTGCATGTGACAAAAAAAATCTCAAAAAATTTCCGCTTTTTGTGGTATTACCCTTGAAAACCCGAAGCTCGAACAATGATTGCCAAACCCAAAGTCTTCGGGTCAAAATGACAGTGTTGGCAACCCTAAATTTAACACATGCAGGAATAATCGGACGCACATGGATTATGCGTTTCATTGAATACTGGGTAATTTATGTTAAATTTGTTTTGAATTTGAAAGTCTCCTATTAAATCAACACGGATAATGACGCAGCTAATATTGAAGTTAACAACTGATAATTACACAGCCCTAGCATAATAGTTCTGAACAAAGCCTTTTCGTTCAAAATTTCAAGATAGAAAGAATACCTAAAACCTGCATTTCGGAATTCTGTACTTATTACACATTCCCCAGTCTTACGCTATTGCTGAAGTGGCTCGTAACGAGCCGTCGTTGTTTCTCCTTCATCTTTTAGAATTCCATTCGACGCTTAGGCAGTTCTAAAGAGAATAAGTAATCAACCAGCCGCCTTCGACAGGCTTGATTAATCAATTCCATATCAGACAAATTCACATTAAATTCCCATTGCTGAGAGCGGATTACAGATACAGTATCGAATTTGTAATTGAACCGAGCAACATGACAGTCTGAGTAAGAACCACGATTGCTTTTTACTTCCTTTTACAATAAAGGAAGTATTGGATTCACCCCAAAAATTCTAAATTGAGTTTTCAACAGATCTTCACGTTTTAGAGACCCCTGATCCAAAAAAAACACATTTTTTTCATTGGTCAGTCTGTCTGTGTGTGTGTCTGTGTGTCTGTCTGTGAACAGAATATCTCAAAAACGGATAGAGGTATGGCGTTGAAACTTCATATATAAGTTTTGTGTACTATGTAGATGCGACAGCAAGAAAATCACATAACCTGAAGTAGGTGTTTACTCTTGTGATTTTTCAGTTTTTTTCGATTTTTTCAAAAACGGCTCTAACGATTTTTTTTAAACTTTACATTTTTATTACAATCTTAATGTGTATTGATGTGAGATAGGTGAGTTTCCAGTTAAATACTTCTAAAATGGGTTTCTTTTGTTTTTTTTTTCTTTTTTTATTAACTCCTATTTGAAATAGAACACCCGGTATATTATTACATTTTTGAATTCAGCTTAAAATTCTAGAGATTATTTTTTAAGCAGTCCTATCAGCCAATAGTAATGAGAAAAAATTTCAAATCGACCAATAGCATCCAAATTACACTGACTATTTGCTAGTAGCTAATTACAGCGACTATTTTTTCACAAACCATTCAAATCGTTCTTCTGCTGTAACACAGCTAGCTAAAAGTGGAGTAGGTAAACAGCAGTTGTTAAAAATAACAGGACACTCATCTGGAGGCTCCATCAAACCCCTATCTACAACTTGAACTGTTTAAAAAATAATCACGCCGAATTACATTCGTGGTGTTATTTTTTTTTTATAATTTTAACTAGATTAGCACTCATCTTTCTTGCTATTAAGAAATCCCACTTGTGGACTTCGTCCACTCGTGAGATTTCTTAATAGCAACAAAGATTCGTGGATTATCACCACTTATGTAATTACTGTTGAAAATTTGTCTCTTGAACTAACACTCTATTTTGTACCGTTTTTGTAAAATTTGTAATTTTTGAAAATTTTTGACAAATGCTTAAAAATGTAAAATCAAATTTTTGGATAATTATAAGATTACTGTAACAGGAAGTTGTGTGCGTGTATCACACCAGATTTTTTATATTGGTTTTGGCTGCTTTATACAAGGCGATTTTAATGCCCTTGTATTTTTGCTTGAGCGATGGACGTGAGTTTGCTTGTAACTACACACCGCAGTGTGTTAATGAACCGGCGGTTGATGCTGGAGCACGGATAACTTAATTGTAACTTAATTGAGATCGTGGCTCCTGCCCGCAGCCTCGAGTGGTGACACGAAACAACAACAATTTCCGACTTGCATTAAAATTTCGTTTCTGGGGCTAACTGAACTCGACCAAATACAGGTCAGGGCGACTTAAAGGCCTTAAATATATTTATACGAAAACTTCAAGTTGAACGCAGAACACAAACCAACTTCATGGTTTTCCAAAATTTTAAAAATAGGGAATAGTTCTTAAATATAGAAAAACTAACACAATTTTGTAATTTCGTCTATAGATAATTTGTATATTTATTGAAAATTCCGTGACTATACAGGGTGTTTATAAAAAAAACTTTACACACCTTGGTAGGTGATGGTAGATATCAAAACAAGAAAAGACATCTAATACACCAAGGTTATTTATATACAAAATCAACAACGCATTTAGCGCACTTTAAAGTTATCACAGATGTTCAAACTATTGTTCTTGCTCTTGCAAACAAAGTTTTACTCTGAGTCCACGAACGACTTCTTGAAAAGTTGGATGAGATGGAACATGCCTTAAAGGATATCTTTGCTGGTAAATTCGTCTAGCTTCACACGAATTTCCACCATAACACAAATGCATATCGGCGTATTCCGCTAAAGTAAATGTAACCATTGCGACACTTAACATACCTACTAACAACAATAAGTAATTTCATCCTCAAATTTGACACAACAAGACATCTATTGTTGCGATTGTTTATTTTATCGCGTTCATTTAGCTAACGCGATATCGTTCAAATTTGAAGGTGCAAATAAAATTTTTAAAATTCCATATCTCAAAAACCATTGATATTGGACCTCGGTGTACTAGAATCTTTTCCTTGTTTTCCGCTCTCCCATCATCTACCAAAGTGTGTAAAGTTTTTTTTATTAGCACCCTGTAGTCACCGTTGAGATCAACTCAAACTTGGCTGTTCTATCAACGACGTTTTTTCTTTTTACTGACAAATTTTATTGCTCCAGTGAGCACATGCTTCTTTTAATTAAATGTTTTCTTCTTTTATGAGGAGATTATGTTTCAATTTTCCTGTAGTTGAACGGTGTTGTATTGCAAGTGAAAGCTGTATCCTTATAGACCATGAAGAAGCTGAGTTAATATTTATAAGCAAGTTAAAAAGTAAATAAATAAGTTATAGACCAACGTCGAAAATTTTAAATTTTCTGGCAATATTTTAGCAACCTCCGAAGATGATTAAAAATTAGAAAAACCTTGAAGCTGCATCTCGATTTACAAATATAGTTAGACCATCCAAATCTTGTTTGTTATTTTTAAGGTTATATGTCAAATACATATGTTTATTTCTCTGCACTCTTCGTCGAAATGTATTAAAGTATCAAACAACCCTCCGTTAATTATCAAATATCTACTGGTGAAAAAAAAATGCAAAAAGTGACGTTGAAAGAACATCAAAAATTAACCAACGCAGTACCTTCCCGCCTTTTTGTAATTAATATATTTCTGTTTTCCGCTTGTGTTTTCCGTTTATGCTTTCCGGTTTCAATTTTTTGAGAAATGAACATTTTGTTGTTTAATTTGAAAACGTGCAGTTTTTCATAATTGGAAACCCAAGTTCATATGGAAGAAGTTTTAGACGACGAGGAACACGATATCAACAACAGACCCGTTGTGCGATTAAGTCACACTGCTCAACAAATCATTTTACTAGAAACAGGTTAACATGTAACCTTTTGAATTTTTGTAACCAATACGTACCTGATAATTATCGTAGGGTTGTTTAATGAATTATATACATTTCCATGAAGAGTGCATAGAAATAAACAAATTTGAAATATAATTTTTGGAATGGTCAAACTGATATACTAACTTTTAATACATAGGGACTAGGGATGTTCCGAATATACAAACATTCGTATTCGCGAATACGAATACCGAATACAAATACTCTTATGAATATTCGCGAATACGAATACGAATACGAATACATGACCTTGAGTGAATAATATCAACATCAACATCGTTTTTGTACGCGCTGCAAATTTTAGAAATAGTATGGAAAATAGTTTTGTTTTTTATTTAATGGTATAGAATGGTTAATATTTAAAAAAATATTTTATTTAATGTATGAATAACAACTGTTTTATATTTTTATTAAAATTCTTATCTATATTTCTATAATTTTAATGTCAAATACTCGTATAATATTCGTGTTAATTTTGACGAATACGATTACGAATACAAATATTGAAAATATAGCGAATACGAATACGAATACGAATACGAGTATTCGGAACATCCCTAATAGGGACTAATAACTTAATTATTAATTACTAAGGGCCGGTTCTACAAACCAAAGATAAAGTTAACCGGGGAATAAATACCTTAGAAACGATTGCTGTAAGAAAGGAAACTATGACAATACCTGGGACAGCTTATTCTAGGTATACCGGGTGACAATGAGACTCGGGCCATGCTTATATCTTCTTTATTTATGAATGGATTTGGATAAAATTGTATACCAAGATACTATACATATTTTCTGATTGGCCGATAGATATAGTCAAAATGGCTGACTTCCGGTTTTGCCGGAAATTATACCAACTTTGATTTTTTAAATGGAATACTCTGTATATTTTGTGTTTTTCTGAATATACGACTCAAATTACATACAACAGTGTTGCCAAATTTGCTTAGGTATTATTAGTTATTTTATTACATAAAAATATTTTAAAAAATAACTGATTAATTAATTTTCAGTTTCAGATAAAGATAAAGAAGTGCATAATTAATTTTCAGTTTCAGATAAAGATAAAGAAGTGCATAATGCATATCGTTAGATTGGTAATTGCATTTTCTATCTAATGGCAAGATGGCCCTTAGTAGGTGCCATTTAAAAAGTGACTTTTACTTAAAAAACGAGTTTAGCAAACTATATTCATTTATTAAAGGTTTGTTATTGACCTTATTGATAAAATAGCTATTATTAAGAGTTGCTAGAGTCAATTAGAATAGATTTTTCCAAGTCAAGGCCTTCTATGGTACAAAATGAAAATTTAAAAAATTATTTTTTTGTTTAAAAAAATTGAAATTTGACAAGACTATTATATGTAATTTGACTCGTAGATTCAGAAAAACTTAAAATATACAGGGTGTTCCATTTATAAAATCAAAGTTAGTATCGTTTCCGGTAAAACCGGAAGTCAGCCATTTTGACTATATCTATCGGCCAATCAGAAATTATGTCTAGTATCTTGGTATAAAATTTTATCCAAATCTATACATAAATAAAGAAGATATAAGCATGGCCCTAGTCTCATTGTCACCCGGTATACTTGCATTGTAGAATCGGCCCTAAGATGAAAGGGTGAACAAATGCTGGGGCGTAAATAAAACCAGTAAGTGGTTTGCACTTCTGGGCTTCTAAACTAATACTAATTTGTCGTGGTAACCTAATAGCACTTCTGTGATTAAGGTGGAAGTTCAAATAAATTCATGAATTAATAAATGTTTCTTCGAAAAACAACTGAAATTTACAGGTAAAATTCTAGCGGTAAATTGACATTTTCGTGTATTTTGTTACAGAAACAAACTTTTTGCTTTTAAATGAATTAATCGTAGGGAATATATCTATATATTTATGTTATTGTCTTTCAATTTGGAGAATTAATTACTATTTTAATTAAATACAAATATTGATTTCTTGGATAATATATTGTGTAAAAATTTCTAATTTAAAACCGCGAAAAGCTTTGCCTTTAATTTAATCGTTTCTTCTACTCTTACGTAGTGAAAATACGCGAGTTGCGTTAGCTTTTGTAATTGCTCACGGAACGCAATGCGCTGACACTACACGAAGGTATCGAAAATTTAGTAATTAAATTGCATATCAAGCGTAATCATCAAAATTTAACCGAACTTGCAGTCATCTAGCTAAAGGCTTTCGTAGATCGTTCCGGAACAATTCCCGGAAAAAAGTTTCGCGTATTTGTCCCGACATTTATTATACCTTGCTGGAGTTCCTCTGAAGATTTACATTTCTGTTTACGTGCGCTTTTAGTGACTGCTCTGTCGTGTGCTGCTTCTGCCAAAGCTGGCATTTGCCTAAATCATGCACAAAGCGAGTTGACACCACATGTTAGATAATTAGTAATAAGTTGCCAATATTTGTAGATTAAATATAAATTTGGCATTGCGCTATCAGTTCTACCTAAGAAATTTTCCCCTTCTTAATGGGCATCAGTTTTACATTTTAATTTTTTCCATTAAAGATAAGATGTAATTGATGTGTTGACGTGCGTTTCACTGACACCACTTACACAATAAATATATTTTCGATTCACATTTAAATAATTGTTTGCACTTTCACCTCTAAAGTTGACATTTTTCACATACTAACCAACGTCAAAAATTGACGTTTATAAAATTTTAGTGGCCAAATCGAATGCATAAAGAACCGTATCTAAGGCGTATCGAAGACATAAAAGGGACTAAATTGTACCATAGAATCCTCAGGGTGAAGTTTATTCTCGAGACAAAGACCAGAGAATAATCACACGTGAGATTAAATGGTATCTTCGGCCTTAGGTGTGCATGCTATTTCTAGTACCCCCGTGTCACCGATTCTGAATTAAATCTGTTTTTGCATACTCGGTAACAACGTGTTGTCAACATGACAGACAATCCAGCTTTTTAAAACATCAAAATTAAAATATTGGTTTATGAAGGTGACAAAACATTAATGATAACTAACAATTTATTAGTACCCACAGTGACAATTGTTCAATTTTTATTTGCTCCCTAGGGAGTAAATTAGTCAGTTTACTCCCTCTTTTGCGGAGTAAAGTAGGGCTTTAGATATAGGTCATGCAAAATGAAAATTTAGCCTAGTTTCATATATATTGTATTTTCGTAAAGAATATTTTACATTGTCAAAAATTGTTCTTGTGCAACTAACAACAAAAATTCATGACCAACCTTCATGCAAAATTATAGTCTACAAGATGCACTGTATTCGAAGGCACTCAGGCCACCTGGTTGAATGGCTAGCGGCCAGGCGGTATGTATTGTTCCCGGTCATGACACTGACCTTGATGCCAAATTTTCTGCTAGGCCATTCCAAGGCACACTAAGTTTTATTTTTTTTTAAATATATTTGACGTTAATAAACTATGTTGACAAGACAGTTCACATCAGTTGCAAAAATGCCTTTGGAATGTTGGGTACCAAGTTGCAAGTCAAATTAACTACGTTTCATCAGTTGCTCCATATATTAGCGTGTTCAAACTTCCATTGAATGAAACAATAGCACAAAAATGGTAAACAAGTTTTGAATTGAGAGGACTGGCGGATTTGAAAGATTAGTGTTGTTTGTGAAAACGCTTAAAGAAACCTGTTCCGACTGAAATACTACTAGCTTCCAGGCAAGTTATTTTGATGAAATTACTGTTTTAGATGAAGTCAAAATTAGAAGCCCTTTACTTGCAATGGAGAATTAAGTACCTACCCAACAGGAATTGTATTTAAATCGAATTGAACGGTGAAGTGACGCACTACGATGTAAATAGCAACGATTTTTTAGATCTTTGTACTACTTCTATGGTTTAAGGTACTTATTAATGCGTTACCTGTACTTGAATGAGTTTTATTAAGTCACTATTAAATTGACCAATAACAGCGAAGCATCATGTTTGGTAACCATTCCTGCATGCGTTGTTGATCTTTGACAATCGAGGTGGCACACAATTTTAAATTGCAATAATTATGTAAAATGATTGTTGGTCTAGGCATCTGGGCTTGATATTTTGGAAAACAGCTATGAATAATTTATTCTCGCAAAAATCGAGGAAGCTGTAAGAAAAATGTTATAAGCAATTTATTGACTTAAGATATAAAAATAATATCACATCTGATTCAGAAATTGTTTACTTGGAACAATTGTTAAACAAAATAAAATCACTAAAATTATGGGCACACTATTCAATACCAAAGTCTACATTCATTATAAAGTAAATTGCATGCTAACGAATAGTTTTTTTTTAAATTATAACTGATCGTAGAAAGAATAGTGTATGCGACTCACATTTAATTACTATTAAGACACTCATATTCATTACAACATTCGTGTACGGCTCATGCCGTAATTCTCATACTCATCTTAATAACTATCATTAAATGCTCATTGCATAATATACTCATTTTTCAACTGGCATGTATCAGAATGACAGAGACAGTGCATCGACAGATTGTTCATTTAGTGATCAAAGCAAGTAATTTTGTTAAAAGATTGGCGAAACCAGGTTGCCAGATTGTGGTAGGCCATTCCAAAGGTCTCTTTATAGGCCCAGTGTCATGGCCTGGAATAATATAGACTGCCTTGCTAGTGGCCATATGCACGCTCTCGAAACTTCTAGCATACCGATCCTACTTTTCGAACCAAAAACACGCCAATTTCAAAATGCTGTTGATCATGTTTTAAGAATACCTAAAAAAATAATATCAGTATTGTATTCCAAATTTAAATGAGGAGGATATCAAGGTAAAGATACTTACGAAAGGCGATTTTATTTTTTATCTTTTTGATTGAGATTCGCCACTGAACTGTCTGCAGTTGCTTTAGATCGGTGCAAGGTTAACACACGAGTATACGGGGTAATTTAATTGCCACGACTTTCATGCACCCACCACGTATCTATTAGTGGAATTTTTGCGCCGCTGTTGAGGTACATAGCTTTTTTTTAAATATTGCGTTTTTTTCTCTTTAACGTTGGCTGCATAGGCGAATATATTTAGCTTCTTTTCATTGCCTTTTTGTTATTACAAGCTAATGCTTTTTCGCTGCTCAATGTGCTATAGTAATTTATCAATTTTCGATTTTGGTGATACGTCGCTTCTTCAATTTCTACCGTTTATCGTATTCTTATCTGGCTTTTTGGTAAAATACTTAAAAACATAAAGACGATATAAGGATATCTTTTAAAGCTGTGTATTTTAACGCATTTTGAAATTAAATAATGATTTTCAAAGATAAGAGCTGCAAATGTAATATCGAGCGGTAACGATTATCCGACAAATAGGAATATAATGCTAAATATTTAATGATAGTGTAAAACAGTCTAGTTTAGAGAACATTTTCAAAATATTTATTTCGATTTTTAAGCTTTACTAATATTTTAAAACGCGCTGGGTATCAGTTATAAAAATTTAAAACGTTTTTTCCCTAACATTAGTGGTTCAGTTAAACTTGGACTCAGAAGTACTAAGTTTGGTAACATCTATTCCAGAGATTTTCTTGGGCGAGGTTCTAAAATGAAATTTATTAATTATTGAAAAATATGGACGAAGCGCTCTAATTCGGCCGATAATCATACTTGTTGGTAACGGGGGTCTTAGAATGAATTTTGATTATTTTTCTATGATTTTGCATAAATGTTGAGCTTCAGGGTTCCGGTTAACGTTTTTCGCAGTTTTTGTCCAACTAAAGCGTTCTATTGGAGAACGGCGTGATTTTAAGAGCATTTTATGAACATTTTTATTATTATATGCAACGTGCAGAAAATGTTTCGGAACCAGTATAATTTTGTTCATCAAAGTACAGTCGCTAATTTGATTAATCATTGAATTCGCAACTTTGAAAAAAGTCGTTCCGCAAGTCAATTCTCAGCTCCATATATGTTTGAGATCATCCAGGAATGAAGACAACATCGAAGCTGTACGTGCTGCTGTGCAGCAAAATTCACATCGCTCGATGGGGCCGTTTTAAATTTACAGCGATCCAGTGTTCAAATGATTTTGAAGAAGGACTTCTCTTACGCGATCCGTCTTGTAATTATGCTGCTGTGATGCAAGAGTTCGAAAAAATCGACAACATTCTTTTCAGTGACGAAGCTCACTTCCATTTAGATGGAAATGTCAATAAACAATTATGGCTACTGGTCCTCGGTAAACTCAAGAGAAAAGCACGCAATCGCTTTGCATACTCCAAACGTTACTGTATATGCTGCATTGTCTTACGGATGAATTATTGTCCCATACTTTTTTTTAGAATAATCGAGGACAATCAGTGACTTTAAATCCTTGACTATGTGTTCAATGATACGCAATTTTCTATGCCTAGCAATGGAAAAATTCCAAGAGTTTGACTAGGTTTCAACAGGATGCTAATATGGCTTTGGAAACAATAAGGGAGATCTTCCCCGAAAAATTCATTTCCCTAAGAGGTGACATTAACTGGCCTTCAAGAAGTTGTGATTTGACCGTACTAGATATATTCTTGTGGGCCTATCTTAAAAGTTGGGAGGACGAAAATGTTCAATCTTTTTTAAGAATGCTTGTTTACGTGAGTAGCTTCCATAAGATTTTAAAAACAACTTTCGATGTGGTATTGCATTCTGAGAAATTATACAGATCCTCCAAAACTTTTCAATCAACACATCAGTCACATTGTTGAGAAGTTTGAAAGAAACCGCAATGGGCATTGTAATTGTGTGTAGACTGCGTTTTCGTTGCCATTTACAACTAATCGCTGTTAATAAATTAAGGTTTTCCTTAAGAGATAGATATTCGCTGCCACCTCAGATCGGCGCGGCGTGTCACGACACCAAAATATTAACAACATTTACACCATGTTGCAGTGTTGCTTAAGTTCAGCGAATGTCGTGGAACACAAAGGAATCGTCTTTAAACTATGACTTCCTCTCAGCAAGCCGTGCGCGGCAGGAAGCTGTAAAGTTAACCTCGCGAACTTGGGTTTTACTTGATGGACGGCATAAAACCAAAATTAATAGCCACAGTTAGTCAACGTATGGGGTGTTGAAATGAAATAATTATTCAACTTACAGTATCACGAGGTTGACTTATTAAGTGGCGACATCGTGCACTTCATTTCAATTTCGTGTTGCTATTTTTTTGCGTGTTTAAGATGAATTGACTATCTCTCCAAATTGGTTTTTTTTCTATATTCAGTAGGCACAAGCTTATTGGTACTGGGTAGCTTTACTCTAGAAGGAATCAAAAATCCAAAAATCGAACGCAACCGGTGGTTGATTTTTTGTTTATTCTCAAAAACGTTCATTTATATAGCGTGTCCCTTGGTGTTCATATTCTATTATTACATATTGGGTACGTCAGTGGAAGAGGGAACGGCCATCGTAGGCGACGAATTCAGAAAAAAGACAATTCATAAGTTTGATTTGCTTCATACACCGATTAAGTTTTTTAATGAAGTGTATTCTCTAAATCTATACAATTTTGTTCGCGCCAATTGTTAAAACAGATTTGTCACTCATTGAATTTTAGTCTTAACGATTATAAACGGAGCAGGTTTCAAGTTTCTTTTTTTTACATCCCGGTCGATTTACTGGAATCGAAATCCGAATATTCCCCAAAAGCTTGGCATCCGAGTGTCGTAAATTGCCCGATTGTTTGCTTATTGTGACGGCACACAATAGCCTGCATACAATGAAGGAAGCGAGAGAATGCCAGATTACGCGAGTGTATACAGCGACGTAAAATTAACGCAAATCCCTAATATAAGATTATTTACATGACGTTATTGAGCGATGTGCGCTAATGAAATGGGACATCACGCGCGTGGGTATGGGGCTATTGTGGATCAAGACTAAATTCCGTTGTCATTAAATCAGTGGCGTAACTATAAATTGAACCTCCCCTCTCATTCTTCCATTCTGAAAAATTACAATCACAGAAGTATAATTTGAAAACAACATTATGAAAACTGAATCCATATTTTAATAATAAAGTGCTTATACAGAGTATTAATAACAAATGTAATATATGTGTAGGACATACAGTACAGACCAAAATAACCATAAATGTCTTGATAAATAGGTGTCCTAAAATTAACCGTTTAAGAGATATGGTTGATTTTAATTTTTATATATTATTTTTTTATGTCAATTTCTAGTAACAAAACACTTAAATTAATTGTGAAAAGTTTTACTTGTAGCTGAATAAATGTTCGAAATGCACATCGTTTTAAACACATGGATTACACCTCCGAATAAATGAACCGCCAACTCTTTCAAGAATTGCCGGCATTTATCGAATACTTTGGTAAGCTGGTTCGATTCGCTGACATAATTTATCTAGATCATCAGCAAGTGTGGCATAGACTGAGCTCTTCAAGTAACCCCACAGAAAGTAGTCCAAGGGAGTCAAGTCAGGTGATCTCGGAGGCCATCCAACTGGACCCCTGGGCCCCTATCCTGGTTGTGCTCCGTCGTGCATGAACCAATGTTGTGCTTTCTGGTTTAAAGGTACTTCGTCCAGGCAAGGTGTTGAATAACATTTGGTAATAAAACCAGTCCAATCCTTCTGTCGCCTAAGATAACGATTCAAACATTTAAAATGGAACGATTTTGATGTCTAGCTTCAAGAGCAGCATGTGGATTTTCGTCAGACCAAGCGTGATTGTTATGAAAATCAAATATTCGCAGAGAAATTTGGGTGCTCCGCATTTTCACGCAAAAACCATTGACTGAACAGTAACCTTGCAGCGTAATCAGGTGTACAACAATTGCTCGTGAAGATTTTTCCAAACAAGAGGCACACTAATACCCACTTGACCCGAAATTCTCCTAAAGCTGGTTTCTGGGTTATGTTCCACAACAAAATATGTTCTTGTACTTATGGCGTAGAAATTGATGTGGAGCGTCCAGTATTGTATGCACATTTAATTTTGTTTTCTTGTTTGTATTCCTGCAAATACAGTTTATTACTTTATGTATGTTTTTATTTTTAGTTGCGTCATTTTTTATATAGCCGGAAGAAATGAGTTAACTAATCTCGTGAAAGATGCGTTTGATTCGTGGGATTTTTTTTCTAATTTTTAATCAGTTTTGTAAGTGTCACCTGTATTTACGTGTTCATTTCAGTATTACTTTTATTTCCTAACGTTTGTAATTTCGATTTCATACTTTATCTAAAAATTTAATAAAACCGTTTTAAATCTAAATTTTTTAAAAATATTGAAGCGGAAACTATAGAATTTCCATTTCTGCGCATGAAACTACTTAAATTTTTCTTATAACTTTATGGGGCAACAGCAAAATTGATCATCGACATTCTCTACCTTAATGCTTATATCGATAAGGGCTACTTTTATAGCAGTAATGAATGACAAAATTCGAGCAAAAGTGACGTCATTGACTATTCGACTCCATTCACAATCACATTCCTTTCATTAATTTTATTAATAATGTCGTGGATGACCCAAGCAAACTTTTTCAAGTGTATACTTGTGCTTCAAAGCTTTAAATGAAAAATATTACGATATGCCCTATCTGTTACTGTAATATTATTTGATTTTTGTGTTAAATGCAACTCCCTATCTCTTGATTTGCTCGGCTCTTGCTATGTTGTATTTTATTTATTTAGATTTTATTAATGGCTATCTCAGTTGGGTTGGGTTTTCTACATCCTATCAAATTATTATATTGACTTTTACAATTATTTCTAATATATTGGCCATAAACATAAATTGTGGAGGTTTTATTAAATGCAATCGCTTTCAATACTGTTTATTTACCTACTGGGATCACTATAATGCTGCATTTTTAAACTAATGGGAACAAACTGTTAAACATTTTGACCCAACCTCATATTTTTACAAAACAAGTCTGCTTTATTTCAACAATTACGTCGGTGATTACGTATTAATGCGTTGCCTAGGTGATAACAAACGTAAGTAAATAAACGCCACTTTAACAAAACACTAAAGAGACGCTTCGACCGCAAATGCACAAAAACGACGCCACTTTGAAAAATTACTTATTTCAATTTTAAGATAAACTTTTCCAGACCTTGTGTTGGCGTCTGTGATTCAAAATAGGGCTTAAATCGAGCTCGCAGCAAATCCCGCGACGAATGGGGGCATTCTTCTTCATTGGCTTGCTGTAACAAGGCCAGATGCCTCTCCGAACGCCGCCTGCAGCTTGCTTCAAACTGCCTCCAACTGAGGTCCTTACCCCATACTTAGCGCTCCTCTGCTTGCGACGTAGGTCAATGCATACCTCCAGCTTTCAGGGCTTCAACTAATGTGCTAGGATCTTCAAAACAGCCACCGAAATACCAGCTACCATTCGACGTACTATTCAAACACCTTTACCCCTTGCAGAGGTTCGACGAATCAAAGGCAACTCTTCTAATAAATGGCACTCAACTAATTTAAAACACACTTTAATTGAAAAAATGTGCATTTCTTCACGTTAAAAAATATTTGTGAATTAGGCAAAATAACACAACCATGCCTCGTTTTGCTGCCCCCAATTATCTTTGTTTACATCGATCTCACATTGTTCTTATGATTTCAAAGAGTGCTCTGATTACATTTTAGATTCAAATCAATGCTAAAAGTATTTTTAAATACAGTTTTACAACAAATTATTTCAAGGTCAATGCTATTTTATTACAATTGCAAACTCAAATTAGCACATTTATGGAACATTTTTAAAATAATATTTCAAATGCTTGAAATGATACATAAATAATTCTAATCACTTAAAATGTGTTCGTTGCAATATATATTTCAAACAGGGACCCCTTACTTGTGGGGACCCCGGCACTGCGGATTCTTGCGGTTGCGCCCCTGCATTAAATGGAAATAATAAGTGACAGCTAGCTATTGGAACTCGTGCAGACGACCATCTAGCAACTGCTGGCTTCTTACATTGATTAATTTAAACGACAAACTGAGCAAAGATTGGCTCTGATTTTAGTAAAATGAGAATGTTGAGTTGTTAGTGCATCTGGTCATATCGGTTACTGCATTTTAATACTTGAAACCATTCACTACGGTGCATGGCAGTTGATATTATTATCGTAGATGGATATCAAGACACGCTTAAGATTTTGGAAAATATTGCACTTAATTAACCGCTCAAATCAATTCATTTCACATATACAGTAATACTTTTTAAATGTAAAATAAAACGGCCACTTAATTCATTGTGTTCGTATCCGATTCGGAATGTTTGTTTTTTAAGCAGGCGAATCTTGTGACTGTTTGTTGAATGCTATTCCCCCAAGGCATTCTTGATGTTTGCACTCAGAAATTTCCCTATCGTTTTCTCTGAATAAACCCCTTTCACCAAAATAAGATATCGCTCCCGGTATTCCTTGTTTGCCCAATGCGATTAAATTTACATAATACAATCGATAAATATTATTTTTTCATATGTTGCTAAACATTCATGTTTTTGTTTCAGGTAAACCAGTAATTTTTGACTATACCCCGCAAAAATATTCATTTATAATACCATGAGTAGTCAAAGTTATGTTAACTGTTTTTGCTATGGTGTAACGAATATATTGAGCTTCGGTAGGATTAGGACGAGTCGTAATCCCAAGCGCACTGGACATGAGTAGTAATATCTACCACCGTAAAAATATTCTACTTAACTTTAACTAAGAATAGTATTCAAGGACTATTCAATGAAGTAAACTATTTTTCAAATTAGTTTTCAGTAAACTTAGCAGCAAACCACGCAATTTCTATAGTAACAGCAAGCTAAAATTGATTTTGTTTTAAATGAAAACTACATTTGTTTAAAATAGTCACTTCTATATTTTTTTTATTGCCCAAGAAACGTCAAACTCTTTTGACAGATGACAGGTGAACTGAATAGTTTTAGTAATTCTGTAAGTGGGCCTGAGAGGCTTCATTACTAAAATGCCTTTTAATATCTTAGTGTGCTTTGGAGAATTTTAGGTTCCTTAAAAGCGTTTGAGTAAAGTTCTGTTACGCAAATTATTGAATTTGAGCAATGTTTCTTCGCGATTGCTTTTGTATAAGATAAAGCACTAAACAAACTACACATATTTTTTTAGATATAATAAATAGAAACTTTCTCTTTTATGTCCTTACTGAAATCTTTATTGCTCATATAAGTTTGAGCTCTTAAAATTTTTCCAATTTCGTTGCAATATTTGGAAGTTTCAGCTTTATGCGCGACGCATATACTAAAAAACTCCAATAAACCGCTCTAATCGATACTTCAAAGTTTCTCATTAAGCCCAGCACTAGCTGAAGCAAAACAAAAATAAAGGTATATAAACGGAATCCTTAAAGTCTGTTTTTGTGGACTGTGCAATTAAGGTGGTCATTAGTACGTTTTCCAAAACACGCGGAAAATTAGTAAAATTCTCTAATATCAACGGATAGTTATCTTTTAAAATTCTGGATTTAAGATCTCACGTGATTTTTAAAATTTTGATTTTTCAACGTAAAGCCTTCATACTGGTCTTAATCTGAGGGAGATATTTTCTCAAAATTTGGAACAGTGGGGAAACCCTATCGCTTGTAAATTCATTCAGTGGTTTCAATTTCCACAGCTATTTTATAGGTATGAGTTAAGATGTAATTAATATGCAGTTGTTCATGCTTATGACAAAAGACCGAATCGTTCTGAAATGGATAAATTAGGAATGGTTTACATAGCAAGTTTTAACACAACATTTTTTTTTCAATAACCAAATCACGTCCTAAACTCAGGAAGAAGCACATTTTCTTCGTTTCCGAGAGAATGGCGTAGGAAAATGTGAGTAAGGAGTAGAATTAAGTAGCATATTTATCTAGCAAGTTTTGCTTTATAATAACTTAATCTTTACACGCTGTATAAGTCATATTAATATAATTGCTCGATCACTAGATTCAAAATACTTTCGAGTGCTGCGAATTTATCTGTTCACAGGCAGCTGTACCCAGTATTTCTATTGAAAATGCATTTTTTCAATAATGAGAACGCCTTGGTTTCATTTGGTGATGACGAAAAGATCTGAAGAGAAAATTGTCAGGACATTTTCAAGTCGTATGTATGTACGAGTTATTTATCGATATTTCAAGATTACGATCCCGCTTGTATATAGCTTTCTTTAATATTTTTCCGTTAAATTTAAGTGTGTTTCGCATTTTCTGCAGGTTTTGGCATTACCCCGTCACGCAGCTGTGCCCTCGATCCGTTCTGTGGCTGTCTTCGCCATCGCAGTCGTGGCGAGCTGCATTTCATCGTGTTTCTTGGTTGAATTTAAAACGGCAGTCTATGGGACCAAGTGAGAGATTTTTGGAAGTTTTTCGCTTCATCGCAGTCTTTCTGTCTGCAAGCTGGATCTCCCGCCTGAGCACGCGAGACCGATTGCTGTGGTCGCCTCGTGTTTGGTTGCAGGTGGGTAGTGCACACCGCAGACACTTTCCCTGCGCGTCTCGTGTGGTGGCGTGATTTTCAATTTGGAGTCATGCAGTTGCTGGAGTTGGTGGCTTGTGCAGTTACTGCGAGCGGGTTTTTCGAGTGTGGCTTTTCGCCGCCCCATGGCCTTGGGTCGTGGGAGGCGGCGGCGACGCGGCCTCCTGCCGGGAGAGCTTGTTTATGTAGCGTGCTGTCGAGAGTGCTTCCGTGCCGATAGACGTGCAGTTGTGTGGTTTGGTGATGCTCCATTCTTTTGACGACCGACGTCCCCGTAATCTCGTGTGCCGTGCAAGCATTATACCACTTCTACGTGGGATTCATCGCACAAGGGCGTGCAAAAGGTCACCCTGTTTGTCTCCATGTGAGCCCCGTTCTCAGTTTGGGTCGTATCGTTTTCTGTGAAAGGTATTCCGGAGTGTGCGTCATCAAAGAGTACAGCTACGGCCTCGCGACATTATGATATATAGTTGCCACGTGCATGTAATATTTGCCTTTTTACTTTGTGCGCTAGCTAACGTTAATAACTATAATCTGTGTTCCGCTATGATGATTCACGTACTAAATTAATGCTAGTGACCCATTCTGAGCCCGAATTAATAGCCATATTTGCCTTTTTACTTTGTACGCTGACGAACGTTAGTAACTATATGTGTTGATGTATGTATGTGCGTTAGACCAATAGATCGGTTTGTCATATATTGCCATGTGTTTTCTTTGCGCCTGTTGCATGCATATTTTCAAGCTGGGTTGTCAGCAGTGTAAGATAAATGTGAAGTGGAGCCTGGATGAAGTTGTAAGCGTCAAAGGTAGGTCAGGGCACTCCGTCGTCACAGTGCCGGGGAATCGCAGGCTGCACACCCATTCTACTATATCCTGTTTAGATTTTGGGTTTTGCCAAGGTTGACAAGTTGAAAAGGTGGGCTTATTTACTTTCCTGTTTCTCTGTGGGCCCACCTTTGCATTTTCGTTCATATTGATGGAACTGGGTGGCGCTCAATCTATTTTAGACCTGGTTACCGTTCTTTAGGCCGTTGCCCGTGTGTTATCTCGTGTTGGGCCACCCCTCACTTCACTGAGTCTAGTCGGCACTTCTTGTTACGGATGGGGCAGCGGTCCTATGTGAGGTTTTGTCCCGATTTTGAGTAATATCGTCCGCGCTGGCCGTCTAGTTTTTTTGTGACTTGTATGAGCTGTCGCGGTGTCGTAAATGTCGTTTTAGACCGTAACAAAATATATATTCTAATTAACATTAACATTGGTATTGAATAGGGCATTTAACTGTTTTATCTGCCAATTAGTATCTATTACTTAATTTGATAAATACAGCAGATTGATTGCTGTGCTTTTACAGTAGTGATTTAGTTGTTCAAATAATTGTTATGCCGTTTATCTTTCGCTTCCTTGCTAAGTTTTGTTTTTGATGTCTACATTACTTTTCTGTACATTTTCATACTTTAGTAACATTATCATAGTTATACTTCTTATAGTTACTCCTTCATAGTATATTTTTCTCTACTTTTAAGGGGTCCTGCAATCTTCTCGTTTTTCTTTCACGTTTTTAGTCTTCTACTTGCTGACATAAACCTCTATCTCATCCAGTTGAAAAAGAAAATGCCGCTAAATGTAGTGTACAATATTAGAAAATGCACTTACGCTAATATTGTTGTTTGAACATACAGGATGGTTGCCTCTATATCTATAATTTGCTGTATATGTCGTTATTATCATCATCATCATCAATCGTTTTCTACCCTACATCGGGTCTCTTAAGTTTTATCTTTTTCTGTTGTTTACTTCTTTATGGTATAACTTTGCGTTGTAGGTTTATGGTCATCCTTTACGGATATTTTCCTGTGCAACAGCAATTATATATGTTAAGAATACACATATTCTATATAAGCGTTGTTACCGTTCCGTCCTCTGTGCGGGGAAATCGTCATTCTCCCATGGGAAAAGCCTTGTTTCTCCCCTCCTAATGAAATCTACTATTCTTGATCTCGATATAGTCGTAATTCTTACTCTAGTTTTATCAAAATAAAAGGAAGCAAACTATTCTTGTTGAATATCCCGGGAGTTGAGGTCCAGCTTGTATTTCATTGATTTTGAATGAAGACAATATTAGCATCTTTTTTAAATTGATGGTAGCAGAACTGGATGTTGCCGTTCCTATTGCCATCAATACTAAGGCAATTTGGACTCTGTTTTGCAGAAAGCTCTCTCATATGCTAATCAAAGCCATGTATGTGAAAAACGCGTTTGTATGAATTCATCATGGTATGAATATGAATCTATTAACACTGACACAGAAACTGACTTGAATTTTTTACATCTCATATGAAATTCTTCTCCTGGGAACCTCTGTATGATTGTATAAAATGATATTGATAATCTAACGAGTTAGACACATTTTTTTAAGTTTGTTGATATTTGACTTCTGTAGAGAATGGCTCTTGAACTATACTTTATCTAATAGACGTGTCTGTCCGGGACGCTGTTTTGTCTGTCCGGGACGCTGTTTCAGCAGCCAAACCGTAAGAGGTAGAGAAAAAAGTTATTAAAGTTATATGTTTGGAATGGTCATGTCAGGTCAGGAACCGAATTTCAGTCACGTGACACTAATTATTATCTTAATTATTATCCTAATCCTAACTTTTTAGGTTAGATTCTAGGCAAATTTTATCAAGGCGAATGCGACTGGTAGTTTGCTACCAACAATGACGTCATATACGTACGTGTGGTGAATACGCGTTCTATTTGCAAAACGGTCTTTTTTGTTTTATTAAATGAGACATTTGTCTCACTGGACTGCTAGTCTACTTATATTTTCTTGATTTTTAAGTTTACTTCGTGGAATCATTTGCTAGTAAA
Source organism: Agriotes lineatus (assembly GCA_940337035.1). NCBI lineage: Eukaryota > Metazoa > Arthropoda > Insecta > Coleoptera > Elateridae > Agriotes > Agriotes lineatus. The sequence continues at coordinate 6,754 of CALNHX010005626.1, read as the reverse complement.
CTTCCGACGTCTTGGACTTTTCGTGATGATATGTGTGTCATCATTTTGTGTACCAGAAATCATCAAAATGATTTACCTTTTAGATGTTAATTGTTTATGAAACAGCTCCTCGATACATTGTAACTTTGCGAGACGTTAATTGAGATAATTCTGGTCGGGGGGTCTTTCGACGGGAAGGAGTTGCGGATGCATATCGTCTTTAACGGCGAGGCTTGCCCTTAATTTCATGTAAGAGTGCACGTCCGCTATCATCCTTGCTACACGCTTTTCATCTTAAGCATGTTGCCTATGATTACGGTCGTCCTTGTGCCGGAAAACCAAATTCAATCAGCCCGCCGCGAATGCAGAATACGAGGCCGAGGACAGCGTCGGTGCGCCATTGTGCAGCCTTCCTTCCTTCCTCGCCTTGCCGATTATTGCTTGCATCCTTTATTTTTCGTCCTCGGCGCGTACATGCGGCGACGAGCCCACTGAACCAGAAACCACATGGCTCTACTTCACCGCTAGCTTTCTGTGTAAGTGGTCGGAAAATAGGAATGTGTGGCCGAGAAAAGGGCCCGCGCTTTGTGTTTCCGCGCGTTATTTATTCATGGTGAGCGGTGCGACGTAATTTCGACAAGTGCATGACGAAATTGGAAGCCATTGGGACAGGTTGACGACGGATTTGACAGAGAATCAATTCTGGCGAATGCCTCTTTCAGTAATTAATTTTAACCAATAATATATGAAATTATTTCAGTTAATAGGTACCTAAAAGGTTCACAAACATGATTCATTATTCAATTGGGATAAATAAATATCGGTATATCTATGTAAAATTCTAGAGGGTCTACCGCCTTATGAAGAACAATCTTTATTTAAAATTGGTAACAGTTTAAATATAGATAACAGTAAAAAGCGATAACAAAAGATAAATTACATAAAATTACAGCAATTGTTCAAAGTAACCCCTATGGAGTTTCCCATCATTAAAGCGATCTTGTGTAACATTTATGAGTACGTAAGTGATAAAAAACAACGTGTATTTTAAGTCATATTATATTTTGAAACACACCCAGTTGCATTAATCTTCCTATCAACACGATGACCTGGAGTGACTTCGCCGAACTCACAGCGGTTATTGCGCATTCTTATAGAAACACGCTGGCGGTCTACTTCAGCCGAGGCGTATCCATAGCACGTTTCATAAATGAATTATTCGCGACTAGTGCATTATACAGGGTGTATTAAAACGTGCTGCTAATTAATAATAACACCAATTTGGTCTTAGACGAAGTCTTTAAATTATAAGCACTTAAAGGTTTTTTAATTTGGCAACGCTGTACAATTTAAAGCTAAGAGACATGCATTTAGTTACCCTTGATCGTATAGGTTTGTGATTCTGCAATTAAATCAAGTATGTGTTCATGTTTTTCATGGATATCCTCTAAAATTATTGAAATAATTGACAAAATCAAGATTGAATGCGTTTTATTTAAATTAATACTGATTTTTGGCTACAATAGCTGTTCAAAATGAACACCTGCAACTTCTACACATTTAGTACACCGAGTAAGAATGTTTGGTATTAGATTTTGCAGCATGTTACGATTGTTTATTTCTCTAACTGCATTATTTATCCGTTCAATAAGTTGTTCTTCGGTTTCAATTTCTACTTGATAAACATGAGCTTTTAAAAAGCCCCAAAAGAAAAAGTCTAGGACATTTAGGTCGAGACTTCTTACGGGCCATGGTATGGGAGCATCACGACCGATTCACCCCTCTGGAAAGTTTTGATTTAACCAATCCCTAGTTTCAAGCCCCCGTGGACTGGAGCTCCATCTAACTGAGCCCACATATCTCTTCTGACAAGTAACGGTACTTCCTCCAATAATCCCGGTAAATCGTTGTTCAAAAAATTGACAACATTTTCGGCGTTTAATCGACGAGGAAAAGTGTGTGGCTCTATTAGTCTATTTCCGATAATTCCAGCCCATGCATTGACGCTGAATCTAAACTGGTGATTAGTTTGATGGAAGACATGAGGGTTTTCATCGGCCCAGTGGTGCATATTGTGCGCATATTAAACATTCCGTTGCGGGTAAATGTGGCTTTATCCGTCCATAAAATGTTTTCAATGAAAGCCGGGTTGACTGCGTGTTGCCGTAATAACCATCTGCAAAACACCATCCGTCGCGGATAATCTTCCGGAAGCAACCCATGGACTCGCTGGAAGTGGAACGGATGTAAGAGATTTTCTCTTAACACTCGATGTACAGCAGTATGGCTGATATTAAGTCTTCGAGCTACAGAACGGGTACTTTGTCGAGGTTCGTCTTCAAATACCTGTAAGATGTTTTCTTCTATTTCGTGTTGTAATACATATCGTGGTCGCCCTCCACCAACTCCCTGCATAGGTTCCATTCTCCATGTTTCTCTTAAGCGGCGATGTAGTCTTTCAATATCATGAGCATTGGGATGTCTCCTGTTTACATAACGTTCAGCATATAAATTTGAAGCTCGATGACAATTACCTCCACATTCGCCTAATATCAAATACATATCTGTGTATTCAGGAAAACTGTATGCCATATTTTTTTCCCAAAACCAAAAACACAAAACTATAGAATCAAACAAGGAACAAAGTAAGTTAGAACAATAATAACGGGCAATAACTAATAAATAATGAGTGAAGCAGCTTTATGAAAAGAAAAGTGACTTTTACAAGTGTCAAAAATGACATTAATACATCCAGTTATAAATTTTTTATTGTTACATTTTAAAAATAAACCCATATTATAGTGCATAGTTGCAACGTCTTCCAAAACTATAAATCGCTAAGATATCTTAAATATTAAATTATACGTAAACTAATTACCAAAATGTTATAATTTATATTTGATTACTTATTTTAATTGTTGAATTATGTGTTGTTGATACTATTTAAACCTATTTCTCAACCATAGTCGAAAAAAAATTCAAAGTTTGAGCATTAATAACTCCTTAACCAAAGAGTTAACACTAAAATTGTATTCAAGTTTTTTTGCTTGTTTTTCTACGTAGAATTGCGTGGTGTAATTATTAGCCGCATGTTTTAATACACCCTGTATTATTTTTAAATAATTCTAGAAATAGTAAAAGAAGATAGGGAGATAAAACAGAAGTTAATTAAAAACGAACGTAATAATCAAAGGGACCATTTAGGTGGTTGATTGGGTTAGCAGCCTGCTTAGCAACCAGATGGACATGGATTCAAATCCGACCGTGACAGAATTTTCTTGGAGTGGTAATTGATTTCAACTCATTAATTAAGTTTGCTGTAAATTAGGTTTAAGGTTGTTAAGCGTGTGGTATGTTTGAATGATGGGGAGCGTAATATAAGTCGTGTGCGACCCAAGAAGAAATCCAAGGCCATAAAATTAAATTAATAAGAAATACAGGAATCAATAAAGTACAGAGAGATCAATTAAAGTTATAATTGGAGGCGCCTGACATTCGTGGTATATGTTTGGCATTACTGGAGTGACAGTTTAAGGCACTGTCAGTTTAGGTCAAATTCATCGTTAGCAAATAACAAACAAAACCTAACCTCAAATTTGACATAGACTGGCAGTGCCACCAACACTACACTTTAGTACTGCCAAACGTATAACACGAATTGTGACCTCATCGTACAACCTAGAATGAATATCCAGCGTTCGTGCATGACCAATTATTGACTCTCGCCATTAAGTGATAGGTCTTGATAATCCCTGAAAATTACAACCCTAGCTAAAAACAAACTTAAGTGATTCGATTGAAAAGTGTTATGAGAAATATAGCTATTATAGTAACGCAACGGATAAGTATTTATGTCATGGTGAAGAAGAAGAAAGGGCAAACAAAATCAATCGACTAAAACAATTCAATTATTACAATGAACTGGAAACCTTTAATTAGTGCAAATAAGAATGAATCAAAATAGGAGGGGATATTCCATTAAAAATAATGAGCAATAGCATTTACACACGTGTTTTGATACAGCCTAGCGTCACATTGGAACCTCACGGTTATGTGACATATTCTGATGCTAGTAATCGCAACAACAATAGACATGCTTGTGTGCATATGCTTGGCACATTAAATGACATCTTAAAATCGGTGCTCTCTTTGTATGTTTGTTCGCTATCTCCTCCAAAGATACTGGCCCGATTACGTTGTATGATGGCTTAAAATTTTTCTAATTTTTAGACTTAGATCGTAGGCCGGTTTTTATTTTCAAAAAAAGTGCGAAAAAGTTTTAAATCGCGTTTATGGGCGTGGATTGTGCTATGGCAGCTGCTGCCTCGGGTGATTCACTATGTTCATATGCTATTACAGCAGCTGTTCATTCAACCAAGCATAATGGTCTGGCGGAGAATGCCCGTCTAACACGTGGGAGGCCCGGGTTCGATTCCCGGCCGAAGCATACTCTTTTTTAATTTATATTAATGAATCTCTTAATTTAGCAAACCGAAGCGTAGTTCGGGTGACTCACTAGTAGTTTTATAGTTATGCCCCAAAATGACCCTATTATGTTCCCTGTAGTGGTCTATCGTTTCTTGAACCGTTTTTAAATTACTTATTTTGAAAATAATTTTGCAATATTGATTGCATGGGTAACTTCTTGGCTTACTTCAGTTCGTCAAAATGTCTCAAGTGTCTTAATAATTTCGATAGGCGTTTTCTCTCATTTTATTGTACCTATATGTTTCCCCGTACGACCTGTCTTATTTACAGACTCTGGTATATCATGCACATTGTATTGCAAGCTTTATTCTGTTCAATATTTCAATTTAACTATGAAATTAACGTCATAGTCTGCTACATCGTACACAAACTTGTGAAATGTTGTCTTGGCGTTAGGAAGTACACAATCTTAAATTAACGACTTCCCATGATTATAATATTAGTTCAAACACTTTATCTTGATAGAAGTTGAGCATCTGTAAAACACTAAAATTTGCAAATATAAGTGATATCTGTTATCAACCAGTATACCGTGTTTATATTTCATTGTAGTAAATACAGCATGTGCTTATCTTTTTTAGCATATTGTGATTATTTACGACTTTTATTGCGTTTATCACTATATGATTATGTTTTCAGCTTTCTATATCAAGTTCTTCTTATCGGTTTATCATGGCTCATTAGCATAACCGTAATAATAATAATTTTAACATTGAAAATGTTTAACAAATTGGAAGTGTGGAAATTTTGCAAGTTGTACATATTGCAGGTGAATGTTGTTGGTGTCAATTTGAAAATCTCGTCAAGGGTGAACTTTCTAGAGAGGTTGTGAAAATTTCAGATTCTAGGGAGCGAAAATACAGGGATTAAAACTTTTTTTTTGACACGAAAGCGTTCGGTGCTGTTACATCGCATACTTCTTTAAAGATCTAAATGTGATTTGGAGCTAGTAGGAAAGAGGATGAACCAAAGCTTATCGTACTGGCTGTTTTTGGGACTGCGCATGCACTGGAGCTAAGAAAAAAGTCGAATTTTGTTTTTGGCAGTACGTGGATCAATCTGTGGGGTTTTTAAGAATGTTTGCGGGCCCAGATGGATTTGGGGGTTGCAAAATGGGGAAAAATATATAATTATCAGAAAAACCTTAAAATCAATATTTGTGTGAAATTCGCTGTTTGAAGATTTTCTACTGGTCGATTATATTTTTTAAGAGAAATCGGAATGTGGCAATTTTGCGGCCCAGGTTGATTTGGGGGTTGCAAATTGGGGAAATCTTTATAATTATCAAAAAAACCTTAAAATCAATATGTTTGTGGATTTCACTGTTTGGAGACTTTGTATTGGTCGATTGTATTTTTTAAGAAAATTCGGAATGCTGTTGTGAGGGAAGGTTGGATTTTTTGCCTTATTTTCTCAATTTTTACATAAGGAAAATATGCAATTTTGTTTTATTCAGGTCCTTTGTGAAATTGTAAATTTGGAAATAAATATTAAATAGCGTGATACTAACGGAATGTTGGATTTGTCTGTAACATGAATAATAGTATTTTGTGGGGGTAAGGTCATTGCAGCGCTGTACTTGTTCGTAGACGGTGGTAGAGTGGTAAACGGCCACTGGCAGGGTTGGGATGTTAGTGTCAGCTGTTTATACTAACACTTAATGCGGGATTGTAATAGAAAAAATTGGTTAGAACTTTAAAAATATAATAGTTATTTACTATACAAGTGGGATAAGAGTATCATTAATATACCTGTGGGTAAGTTACAAACGAGTGCGTAACACGAGTTATGTAAGCATACAAGTAGTATATTAATAATGCATTATCTTACATGTATTGTACAACTGCCTAAAATTGAGAAAAATGCATTAAGAGAAATGTCAGATCTGTCATTTTCAAAAATATTTTAGTAGGCAAATGTCAAATGAGTGACGTAATGCGTTACTTATCCCATTGGAGTAGATAAATATGTGTATATGTGCGGAAAATGCAAAGTTACTTAGTTTAGACAATGTAAAAGCTCCCTAAACAACAAATTCTTTTAAAATGTATTTATTGAACAATTAACACAAAACTAAAGATACATATCGACTTAAACAGTCCAAAGGTCTATTGGATTCTAAACTTTTTTCACACTGCCCCGTTCCTCCTAATAAAAGCAGTAACATCTTTGCTTCAGTTGTTAATTTACTATTAAAGCACGATTATATGAGTAAAAGAGCTAACAAATGTAATAAAGAATGACTCACATAAGCAATACGTTTAATGTTGTATAAAGAATTTGAATG
>CALNHX010005625.1:0-103388 GCA_940337035.1 Agriotes lineatus | reverse complement strand
CGTTCCTTTTTGTGGATTGATGTTATCCAGGCTGTTTTCCATTCTCATGGTTCTTCATTTCCATTTAGGTATTTATTAAAAAGTACAGTTAACATCCTTTGCAGTTTTTTCGATCCGTATTTTATAAGCTCCGCTGGTATTCCGCCTGGACCGGACGATTTCCTATTTTTTAGCGTGTTTTTCATCATTTCTGCGTTGATTGTTATATCTTCTCCCTGGACTCTATATACTTTCAGAGATGTACTTATGAATTCTTGCCTTTGTTCTACCAATAGTTCTCTGTCTCTCCACTTGTCCGTTGTTATAATTGGTATATTCGTTTTATGCGACTTGCTGTTTTGTATGTGTTTTAAAAATTTCCACGCTTCTGATGATTTAGTGCCGCCTATATACGTATCCAACTGTTTGCAATTTCTTTCCCACCATGAATTTTTATCGGTTATTATAAGACGTATGTACTTAGCCTGTTCCCGTTTATACAGTATTTTATCTGATATATCTTTCGTATTCAACCATTTGTGGTAGACTGTTTGCTTTTTCTGCTTTTGCTCTTCTAAATTTTCATTCCACCAGTCGTTCTTCCTCTTTAATTTTGGGTATTTTTCCCCAATTGCTTCATTTGCTGCTTGGTGGAGTGCCTTTACGATATGACGCTACGCGTCTAGTGGTATTTCTGGCAATACATTCAGTAGGTATAATCGATTATTTTCGATCGTCTAGTTATACAGTATGTCCCCGGATTGGGTCACAAAGAGGGAAAACAGTTTATTTTTGACTTCTAAAAAAAAACACTCTTTATAAAAAACCCTGCTTTTTCTCAAACTAAAAATGCATTTGCCAAAATTTAAAGATCCCCTTTCGTATACGGAGGATATTCGAAAATATGAAAATGGATAAAGAATAAAGTACCCTTATTTTTCAAAATATACAATAATGTTAATTGGAAATATTTGTTATAACATTTCTATTAAAAATTATAATTGCTTTGAATTGCTATTGATGTTTGGATCACGTATTATTAATTTTTTTAAGATACCTGTGTTTTTGTTGACAATTCGGGGACATACTGTATAATCATAATCATCATAATCATAATCATCATAATCATAATCATAATCATAATCATAACTCTATAATAAAGCAGAACACTTCCCAAGGTCAAACACATCAACTCCTGGTCTATGCGTAGTTAGGTATTGTGGGCGTGGTCTTGATATTAGCAGCGTTGCCAGACCTGGTACAATTCTACGAATCTGGTACATTTTGAAACCGTTTCTACAAATTTATTTCGTACAGTGTAAATCTGGCAACAGGGCTAAAATCGTCGTGTTGACAGCTGGCCTTTAGTTTACGAAGAAGGAAACCCTCATTTCTGTTGTAGAAAAGTGAGTATTCGTTATTATATTTTCCATTTTAATTGTGTGTGCTTTTGTGTGACATAACCTAAGATTTGCATGGAAATTTTATCTGGCAAAAACAGAGGCAATCAATGCGTTTCGCACTGCACAATTTTCATAATTATCAATCCTATTAAACAATGACTGCTTTTCTGCCTGTGAAATTCGTGGTGTTAAAGAGAATAGGTAAGTTTTAAAAATCTTGTATTGTACGACGCCACCGATGAACTACTGTTCCTAGAGTCAGTAATCTTGGAGGGAGGCGCGAACAGCTGATCGTTTAGATTAAAATTACCTTAAAACGTTGCCAGACCTTTATTGTTTGGCTTCAACAGCTTTTGGCGCCAAATTATTTTGAGTTTGCTTTTAATCGTGAACAATCGTTAAACAAACGCCATATCTACCTAACAGCATTTACACCGAAGGAAATTATGTATTAATCCCCGCTTCGTCAACCGTTCAATACATTTTAGTTTGACCCTAACCGCAACACCTGCAAGAATCACGGATATGGTTTAGTGTCAAAATGTTATCTTCATTCACAAAACAGTTGGAGCTAGAACACCTCTATTCGACATTGATGTTAGGACCACGATAAACATGCAAACTAAAACGAATTAGACCCCAAATTGCTGTACAAGTAAACAAAGGTCTGGCAATAGTGTAAGGTATTTGACATGTTAGCGATCCCTCCCTCCAAGATTACTGACTCTAGGAACAGTAGTTCATCGGTGGCGTCGTACAATACAGGATTACCGTAAACAATAAGTTGTAAGCTAAAATATTTATCTGGCATTGAAATTAAAACTCAAGTTAGTTATTTTAATTTATGTTGAATAGAATTAGTTCTGTAGTTCTGGTGCTATTATTATTGTTGTTTTGTTGTTAGTGCTGGACGTGAAAGTTACGGTGACTCAGCCATAGGATATGTGCAGCTCCGACCAGAGGGTGAATTGTGCACCGTTAAATGCAGAATTTGTCCTGAACACCGAGTGAGAGCGAAAAACTATAATGTGGTGTTACAAGTAAATGAAAAGCAGCGTAAAGTAGAGAAGGTGGAATGTTTGGACTGCGCTGCATCAGCTGGTAATTTAATAATAATCTGTTATTAATCTGTTTTAAAATTTAAAAAAAAATTTTTACAGGTGGATGCTGTAGCAGTACTTATGTGGATGCATAGGAGGAGCGAAGAACCCGCAACTGTCAAAAGTGGGCACATCGCTAAAATTTTTGACTGTGGCAGAATTTGGGGGTATACCCGTTGAAGAAGATCAGGGTAACTTTTATCAGGAGGCAATGCGTTTAGGAGTACAAAACAAAGCAGCTGGCGAAATATTTAAACTGTTTAAAGAACCCAAGTATAGCTGCCTGGATTTGTACGGTTTATTATTAAAATTTGTTAGCAGTGGTGGAGCCCTATATGATGATTTCATCACCTTCACCAAGCAGCACATGAATGAAGATTTGTGCAAGGAAGCTGCATATTGTACCCTAATGCAAGCCGAAGACAGTTTGTGGCATCGTTTACGATATGGGAGGATAACCGCCTCGAAATTATATAATGCTGCACATTGCAAAACTGAATGTGGCTCATTTGTGCAACAGGTAATTGGAGTTACAAAACTGAGGGATACCAAAGCAATGGAAAGGGGTAGACGATTAGAAAAGCAGGTATTACAAATTGTCGAAAAAAATATGAAGACCAAATTAAGTTCTGTGGGAATTGTACTTTCAAAGAACCACCCTATTTTCGGAGCTTCACCAGATGCAGTGAGTGAGAATTTCGTTGTCGAAGTGAAGTGCCCCTCTACAGACAAAGCAGTGTTAAACTATATAACATCACAAAATAAAGTTACGGCCAAGTATAGAGCTCAAATACAAATGCAAATGCATTTTTTAAATAAATCGTATTGCATTTTTGCTGTTGCAGATGCTAACTTTGAAAAAAACCAAAAAGTTAATTTTATTTCTGTGGGCTTATAACTTGGCCCCTTGAATTTTGAATATTCGCGGCCTATATTTGGGTGCTCCGACTAGCTTTGAAGAGGGTGGGGTATAGGGTGTTCGTGGGTTTTCTCAGGGCGTTCAGATTGAAAAAACGGAAGTCGTAGCCTATAATTTTGAAAGGTACTTATTGACTTAAATGTATTGCTAATCCCTTGCCGTCTTAGCTGCGGTATCCTCCGGTGAACGCTTTGGTGCAAGTGGACAAGACTTACCTTTGGGTTACCCTGTACAAATATCTACAAAGTGGGTTAGCACCGGAGCGCAATAACACAACACACTGACTTCTTATGGGATGTATTGAAGGATTAATAATAGCCCTGCGGGCAACAAACATAAATTGGCAATGTCCCATAGAACGAAAAGTTTCTAACCTAACATGCACTAGCCTACTCTTAATCCTAATTCCTAATTTAAGATTTATCACTAAAAACAAAATAGGGGAAGCTTCCTCATTTAGCGAGCAACAAACAAATGAATCTAACTATTATATTAATTATTTTGATTTTAAGTTTTAAGAAATTCGTCGCGCTCCTCCTTTCTTCTAAGGAATCTAACTCTCACAATTTGCGTGGTTATAATATAGAGGGCTTCCCAAATTCGTAGGTCGCTTTTGAATTATGGCTTTATTGCTCACCTGGAGTGTACTATCGGCTAACAAAGCAAGGGCTCCGGATCGGCCAGAGGCGACGCGGCTTAAATTTCGGCCCTGAGAATGCCCTCGAACAGGATGACTTGCCGCCAAAAGATGATCCTACTATCGCTCGCTCTCTCTCCTTCTCGTGCTTTCGTAGGCGCACTTTCTATAACCGCCAGCTGATGTCCAAGATATATTCCTACGCCCCTCGCTATTGTACCTACTCGATAACCGTTACAAACTCGATCTTGGCTTGGTTGCACCCGCGCGAAATGCACTCACGGCGAACGTTTTAGTTCTGTCGAGTGGTTTACACAAAACACAAAACTAATGTGGGCCCGCGTATAATTAATTACTGGCAAGCACGATGTTTTAGGCACTGGGTTCGCAGCTGCTTAAATTGAGCCAACTAGCCCCACGACTCGACCTTTCACCTTGCCGCTAGGCACCCGACTAAACTTTCCTCCCAAGAAGCAACCCCCCGGTGTTTTGACTATTGTCATCTCTCACGCGCGCGGGAACCGAAATTCAAATTTTCTAACCGACGCCCGGTTACAGTACCCCCTCCAAATTTTTGAACGGTATCTCATTATTGTGATATTGCGACAGAAATTTGTTACCTTACTTCTCGATTATACTTAAAACTTAACTAAAACTTATGTTGAACCCCCCACCATTATGATTCCCAACGCTTGACTATTGGTCACTAATCAACATATTGACTAGAGCACTCTCCCCGGTTTTATACAACTTGAGGTTTATGACATTTTGGGTGGTTTTGTATGTATTCGAATTGGGATATTTTAGTGAATATGCATTTGGATAGGTTTCCTCTATAACTTCATATGGTCCTTCGTATAATAGGAAAAATTTCTTAATTTCCCTATCAATGGCCGACGAGTGGTGATGTGTTTTCACCAGTACCATATCTCCTGGATTAAACTTTACTGGTCGACTGACTTTCCCATCATGTCTCTCTTTCCTCTTTTGTGCCCTACTTTTCAATTTATCGTAGGCTAATATTATCTTAGTATTCAGTGGTTCATCGGTTCGGTGCGGATAATCGAGAAGTGATTCAATTAACTGACTACATCGCTCTCCTTTCATTAGCTCATACGGGGTGAACCCTGTGGACTCATGGATAGTGCAATTAATCCAGTTTTCTATCTTGGTTGTATATGCAGGCCAGCTAGAATGCTTGCTGTGGCAAAAGGTTCTAAAGAGCCGTCCTAGTTCACGCATCACTCTCTCTACAATGTTTGACTGTGGGTGGTATACTGTTGAATACTTACCCTGAACGCCCACGTCACCAAGTTCCTTCTTCCACAACTCGCTGGTAAACTGAGTTCCATGGTCTGATACTACTGTTTCTGGTTTCCCTGTCGTTAGCATATAGTCATTAATTATCTTATTCAGTATTGTCCTCGAATTAGCTCTTCGTATTGGATACAACTTAACATACTTGGTAAACACATCTAACATGACGAATATGTATGACACACCCCCTCGGCCTTGGGGTAAGGGTCCGAATAAGTCTATAGATACTAACTCCAAAGGCCTAGACGACATCACATTTCTCATAAGTCCCTCTCGACTTCTAGTATCTATTTTGGCCTTCTGGCAAATGTCACATGTTGATATTACTTTCTTTACCTTTCTTTCTAAGTTAGGGATATAACATGCTTCGCTGATTGCTCCTACGCATTTCTTTGTACCAAAATGGCCATAGAGTTGATGATAACAGGATATTATTCCGTGCACCAGGCTGTCAGGGATGCAGACCACCCACCATTCACTGTCATGTTTCCTCCTTCTAAACAATACTTCCTGATGAATTAAATAGTTTCTCTGTAACTCTTCCCGTTTTCCGTTGGCATCATCGCTTAGTTCTCTTGTTATCCAGCCTATGTGCTCGTCCCGTAACTGAGCGGGTTTCAACTGGCTCATGATTTTCACTAATTCTTTGTATCCTTCCGTATTCTTGCCGATCAACCCCACCATTATGGGTTCGTTTTTCCGATTTGCCCCTTTTCCATATCGCGACAAAAGTCGGCAACAACGTTGTCCTTTCCCTTACAATATTCAACTTTGAGCTGAAACTTTTGTAAATAGAGTACCCATCTCATCATTCTAGCGTTTAAAGCCTTGCAATTAAATAAGAACGATAGCGCCTTATGGTCAGTCAGCACTACTGTTGTATATCCCAAAACGTAGTTTCTAAATTTTTTGCAGGCGAACACTATTCCTAAAAGCTCCAACTCCGTTACGGTGTAATTCTTTTCTGCAGTTAGCAATGTTCGGCTAGCAAACGTAATATTGATGATTTCTCCAGCTTCGTTAACTTGAAATAGATGAGCTCCCAAAGCATTAATCGAGGCATCGGTGGAAATCCAAAAAGGCTTAGTAAAGTCAGGGTGACCCAGTATTAAATCGTGCTCGAAGCTATCCCTGATTCGTCTGAAAGCTCGCTCTTCGTCCTCTCCCCACTTCCAATGAATATTCTTCTTGAGTAAAGGCGTCAATGTACTAATCGTCTCCGAATGCTTTTCTATAAATCTCCGATAGAAATTGCAAAATCCCAGAAACGATTGCAGTTCCTTTTTATCCGTGGTGGTGGACAATTTTTTATAAAGTCAATTTTGGCCGGGTCCATTGTAATGCCATTAGGGCTTATAATATGTCCCAAAAATTTTAGTTGGGGCCGCAAGAAATGACACTTATTGAACTTTACCGTCATGTTTGCCCTTCCCAATTTGGTCAAAATAATGTTTAAATGCTCGCAGTGTTCTAGCAGCGTATTTGACGTAATCAGAATATCATCTACATAAACCGTTGTGAAAGCGGATACTTCAGGCCCCAACACGAGATCCATACACTTGTTGAAGAACGCTACGGATACATTCAGCCCAAATGGCAACACGGTGAACTGATAATTCTTTCCGTTAACTAGGAAGGCAGTATATTTTCTTGAACCTCTGTGTAGTGGCAGTTGCCAATAACCACTAGTTAGGTCCAATGAGCTCAAATATTTAACTCCTCCGAATTTAAGCAATATTTCATCCATTGCTGGGGGCGATTCCCTATCTGGAGTTAGAATTTGATTTAGCCTTCTAGCGTCGAGGCATATCCTAACAGACTTATCCGATTTTTCTACAACCACAATGGGGTTTGAGAATGGTGAATCGGATCGCTCGATAATTCCCCACCTTAACATTCTCTGTATTTCCTCCTCCACTGCTGCTTTCTTTGAAAAGGGAATAGGATAAGGCTTTTTTACGAAAGGCGTTGGGTCCATTATCGGTAGCACGCACTCAAACTTATCGGTTAGTCCGGGGCGATTCGAGAATATTCGTTCATGCTGTTTTAGCACCCTCACTACTTCTACCAGTTCCGTTCTATCTACTGTTTCCCCTTCGTTGTTTTTTCTATTCATTTCGGGGCATCCTTCAATAGATATCGGATGAATATGCGCTGATCGGTTGACCTCGAGCTCCCGTTGCAGCGTAACATAGTAATCTGCCCCTTCAGCTAAAAACTGCATCGTTTTCTTGGATATGTTCAGCTGGGCAGCATGATCTGTCATCCAATCCATTCCCAAAATAGCCGGAACATTTAGCCCATTGATGACCAGGAAATTGTAATTATGGGTTGATTCTCCTAGTTGAATAGCAAGTTGTGCTTGCTTCTTTACCCTCACTATCTTTCCTGTCACCCCTTGTATCGCCATTCCGCTTACTGGTAGTATTGGAGTTTCTGGTCTTCTCCTCACTATAGTGTCCATAACTGTACTGGACACTGCACTAATCCCACTTCCAGTATCCACCAGAAACTCAATTGGTTCGTCTTCTAGAGATCCTTTTATTCTTGGTACATATGTACCATTTTCTTCATCCTCCGATTCCGAAGTTGAGTCTACGCTAGCATCGTCATCTGCTGATTCGTCGTTGAGGTCTTGAATTCTTTGCACATGAGTTTCCTTATCCTTCTTGTGGGTAGTGATATGTTTAAAGAACGTTGCTGTAAACTTTAAATGCTCCCTTTGTTCCTTCGTTCTTATTTCCTGGACTGTCGGAGCGCTCTGTCCAGGAAATCTTAGTTTTCCGAATACCGTTCTTCAGCTGGTGACGATACTCGCTCGTTGCTCTCGTGCTGGTTAGTAAATGCCGGACGTCCTCTCCTACTTCCTCTCTGGGCCATATTCATTCCTCTGACGTTATTAATATTTCCTCGCTCCTGTTGCCTGAACCCTGTTGCTTGAGGCCTCTCTCGATTCTCATTGTACCGAGAGCACCTTTCCTGGCGCTTCTGGGCCTCATGAATTTGGTTTAGAACCGTCAATAATTTGTCGGTACTCTCTACTTGAGCAGCAATCAGGCTCATTTCGATTTCTTTGGAAAAATGCTGTCTCAAGGCTTTAACCAGTTCGATTTCCGATATTGGTGGATCTAGGTATTTAACCTTATTTACCCAGTGCCAGACATGGCTTGCATAATCTCCCAAACGAGGATTATATGTGCGTGTTTCGAACACCTGACGGCGTATTTGGTTCTGGATGTCTTCGGACCAAAACTCTTTCAGAAAATCTCTTTTGAAATCTTCGTACCCCCTCCATCCGTCGTATCGAATACTAGCCCATACTCTCACGTCACCTTCCAAATATTCCAGCACTGTATCTACCTTATTGGATTCCGGAATTCGAAGGTTCTTCATGTAGGTTTCCACCGATCGTAAGAAATCCCTGGGGTGATTTGAGCGAGACCTTCTATCGAATTTTGATGGCTTGAGTTCCATTTGCATTAGTACTACGGTACTCTCATTTCCCTTTAAGCTGTTCTCGCCTGCAGTCATTTCGTTCACTTGTTGCTTTAGGTTGAATACATCGCTAGATATTTCTGACACTTCCGCCTTAATTTGTTTTATTTTTTCGTCGGTCTTGATAATTTTGTCTTCAGTTAATTGCTGACTTTGTATGATCTTTTGATCCATTATCATAAAGTCACCTTTAATGGACAGGTTTTCCGTTTTTATTTCCTTATGTAGAATTTCCATTTTCTCTTCTATCGGTCTTATTCTCTTTTCCAGTTGCCCTTGGATATCTGCTTCAACCTTTTCTATTAAGCTTTCAATGTGAACTCGTAGTTCCAAATTCTGATCAGTCATTTTTTTATTTTGATCTGTCATATTTTGATTCATGTTTACCATCAACTGCATCAATTTTTCTATACCTGTTCCTTCTTCACTTGATTCTACCGGTATAGTATTGTACGCACTTTCCTCGAATTCATTCGTTCTTGAACCCTCTGAGCTTGACATGCCACTATCTACTTCTTTTCCGTCCATTTTATTCCTATTTATTTTTTCCAAATTACTGTTCAGTACCAATCCCGATCGTAATTCCATATATCCATTCGCAACATGAAATTTTCTATTTTACTCGCGACCTAACAATATGACACCGTTCACTTTATCGCCCGCCTATAATAAAATTCAAATTTGCTAGCTTTTTCCTCCGTTCTATCGTGCCCCTACGTTGGATCGACAATTATAACTTGGCCCCTTGAATTTTGAATATTCGCGGCCTATATTTGGGTGCTCCGACTAGCTTTGAAGAGGGTGGGGTATAGGGTGTTCGTGGGTTTTCTCAGGGCGTTCAGATTGAAAAAACGGAAGTCGTAGCCTATAATTTTGAAAGGTACTTATTGACTTAAATGTATTGCTAATCCCTTGCCGTCTTAGCTGCGGTATCCTCCGGTGAACGCTTTGGTGCAAGTGGACAAGACTTACCTTTGGGTTACCCTGTACAAATATCTACAAAGTGGGTTAGCACCGGAGCGCAATAACACAACACACTGACTTCTTATGGGATGTATTGAAGGATTAATAATAGCCCTGCGGGCAACAAACATAAATTGGCAATGTCCCATAGAACGAAAAGTTTCTAACCTAACATGCACTAGCCTACTCTTAATCCTAATTCCTAATTTAAGATTTATCACTAAAAACAAAATAGGGGAAGCTTCCTCATTTAGCGAGCAACAAACAAATGAATCTAACTATTATATTAATTATTTTGATTTTAAGTTTTAAGAAATTCGTCGCGCTCCTCCTTTCTTCTAAGGAATCTAACTCTCACAATTTGCGTGGTTATAATATAGAGGGCTTCCCAAATTCGTAGGTCGCTTTTGAATTATGGCTTTATTGCTCACCTGGAGTGTACTATCGGCTAACAAAGCAAGGGCTCCGGGATCTTCCAGAGGCGACGCGGCTTAAATTTCGGCCCTGAGAATGCCCTCGAACAGGATGACTTGCCGCCAAAAGATGATCCTACTATCGCTCGCTCTCTCTCCTTCTCGTGCTTTCGTAGGCGCACTTTCTATAACCGCCAGCTGATGTCCAAGATATATTCCTACGCCCCTCGCTATTGTACCTACTCGATAACCGTTACAAACTCGATCTTGGCTTGGTTGCACCCGCGCGAAATGCACTCACGGCGAACGTTTTAGTTCTGTCGAGTGGTTTACACAAAACACAAAACTAATGTGGGCCCGCGTATAATTAATTACTGGCAAGCACGATGTTTTAGGCACTGGGTTCGCAGCTGCTTAAATTGAGCCAACTAGCCCCACGACTCGACCTTTCACCTTGCCGCTAGGCACCCGACTAAACTTTCCTCCCAAGAAGCAACCCCCGGTGTTTTGACTATTGTCATCTCTCACGCGCGCGGGAACCGAAATTCAAATTTTCTAACCGACGCCCGGTTACAGGCTATGATGCAAATTACATTAAACAAACAATGTTAGAAGCTGAGAACTTTTGGAAAAAAAATATTTTTCCTATTTTATTAGCATCTGCGAACAAATAACTGCATTTTTAATTTTTATTGTTAGGGATAAGCGTGTAACTATTTTTAAGTAATATTTAATATTTTTCCCGCTGCTGATCTTGTAAGTCAGTGATACAGCCTTAGTAACAAAACGTGTAAGTCGGTGATTATATTTGTTTGCTGCTTTTTCTTGACAACGGAACTTAATACTATTATTAAGTTCTTAGGATAATAAAATTAGCAAAGCAAGATGCAGATTTAGACGTTTTGTTTCTAAATTGCAAGTGTTTATGTGACATGTGACACTCATAGGTAACACGACTCACAAAAATTAATCCTGGTGACAGGTGACAAACCAAACGATTTTTTCAGAAATCTAGGAAAATTTCGATAAGCAGCGGGAAAAATATAATAAGATAACTCGGAATGTATCGCCTATTAACATTTTCGGCAGGCAACAAGCCGCGACTTCGTCTTGGCTTGTACTTGCCTACCCCAAATGTTAATAGGTCCTTACATTCCTTGTGACTTAAATAGCTATTTAGAATTGTAATATATTGTAATAAATGTAAAATTTTACAGTGTCACTGCAAGTTATTATAATTGTGTTTCAGTGTTGAATGTACCAGCTTTAATTTTGTTTACAATAAACAAAAAAGCGTTGTTTTCTATTTCTGTTAATACATATAATAGGTAAACAAATATTTTTGGTGTGTGACATGATGTAAAAATATTCTGTGGCTGAAAAAACCACTTATTATAATTTTGATTTCTAAAATGTTCTAAAATTTGATTGAAAAATCATTTTTTTTCTAAAAAATGTAAATTCCAAAACATTCAAATTTTTTAGTGTGATCCTTCTACTTGTCATTAATCCATTTGAGTTATGATATAGCTACTGCATTGATTATAATGTGTAAAATTCTATGTACAATACAGATTACATACTTAATAAATAAAACTATGTTTTAAAGGTACCTAATAATTTATTTAATTAAAGCAGTTTGCATATTTATAAATGCACAAGCAATAACAATCATATGATCAGTGTATTTAAGCAGGTTTGTGTTGAGACACGAATGGGGTTTAATATTTTAAATTCTCGTAATCTTCGAATTACACGTTCAATATGAATTTGTAGACTCGCTATTGATTTAGTTTTTAACACATCAGCTTTTGAGCTTCTTATATTTTTATCTACACTAGGCGGTCGTATTAATGAACATCCCTTTTCTACCAGCATACTTTGACCAAAATTATTTAAAAAGATATTTTTGTCAACTACACGGAAAAATTGCATGTTTAACACATTGGAAAATTCCATGCTCACGTAAAACTTTTACATTTGCTGGAAAACTCTCACTTTTCTTAACTTGTAGAGCAATCTACTATTAATTCACTAGCGATTTAAGAAGAAAATTAACTCGCTAGCATATAAACATTATAAACAGTTACTTATGGTTGCTATTATAAAGATAATAATAATAATGCCAGTTTAAAATGCCAAAGAAATAATAATTAATCGAGTTATTTAACAATATCAGTAACGGCGTAACTGGAGACTTGAGTTCCCGCATTTATATTTTTATGGCGCTCAACGGCTTAAACCTGAAAAGAAACACAGATTGCAGGCAGCTGAAAATTATTTCGGTGGAGCAAATAATTCTCACATATAATCTCATAAGTCACAAGAGCATTAATTCTTTCCGGATTTGTTTTTGACTGCGTCCCAACAGGGTCATATTAATTAGGACGCCTTCCAGGGGCAAGCGTTTCCTTTACAGAGACTTTCCATTTGAAAATATATTTTTTGGAACTTTTCCTTACTGCCAATCTCTAGCGTGCTTTTAAAACTTTCTTTAGTGCAACAAAAGTTATTAAATTCGTCCTACATTTTAAATGCGGCATATGCCGCGGGGTTTAAGCTAGTATATGATAAATGATTACAAAATCCTCTATATTTTAACTACGATTCGACAACGCAGACGATTCATTTTGCCATTTATAAACTAGCAGATGATAACCAGGCAACATTTGTGTTTCAATCGTAATCTTACGTCCGTTCTTCACCTGTAACTTGGTAATGAGTGTTTTTATGCAGGAATTTTTCCCTATTCTTTCAGCATAAGCTAAACGCCAACATTAACTTATCATAATAATATACAGTGCTTACCAAATGTATGGAACCGGCCTTGTTATTTCAAAACTATTCAAGCTAAATCGATAAAATTTAATATGCATGCTGTTTACAAAGCCTTCGATTATTTCCACAGTTTTGTTATTTTTTTAATTGACAAGGTCGGGAGCTGCACAGCCAACTTGATTTTTTTTAAATAGGAAGGGGGTCAAATCGCATACCGTTTCATACTTGAAAATACCTTTTTCAAGTAAAATTCAGCGACATGCCGCTTGCCATAGTTATCCCTAAAGATAACTTCGCTATTGTAAATTAAAGATTTTTGAGTAGGTATTAACTGGATTATACCACTCCCTCTAACATCAACCAATGAAAAACGACAAAATGCATAGTTACGCATGTACTAACTTTTGATAATGTACAAAGCAACTGATAATCACATACCTTCCTGATTAATAGGTGATAATCACACGCCTTCACAAACATCACGTTGTCTGCTGACAGTACAATTGTCATAACAACCACATTAACTGTACTTTTAATATTTAAAATACACTATTCAAACGTTGTTTATTGACTCGTGATATAATCTAGCCGAATGCAACTCGTGTCTTCTTGATTATCAAATCAACCCGAGAAAGCGTAACATCTGTCTTACAACGGCTGAACTATTTGTGAGTACATTTGTAGCAGTTGTCTGCGAAATAACACGAAATGTACATTTGGCATTTAAAATTTCTGCTTAAAAATGACAACCATTCCAAATATATTTGAAAACTCTTGTTCTCCTAAAGTATTAACCAGAAATAGCTCACTGAGATCTTAAATGAAACATCAAAAAGCGTATCTTTCTATCTCCTGGTTTACAGTTTCTGTTTTGCATTTTGCAGAAGTAAATGTTGCTGTTGAACGACAGAAATACAAATGGTGTGTGGCGATATCGTCGATATTTTAACTACAATTCTATAATGCAAGCGATTCGTGTTGCCATTTATGAACAACAAACGATAAGCAGTCAACATTTATATTTCAAACGAAGTCTTGTTTACGTCAGCACGACACCTGAAACTTGATAATAGGTGTTTTTAGGTAGAAATGTTCTTTCACCATAATCCAAACGCCAACCTTAAGAAGTTAAATATCTTTGAGCATATTTTATACATGTAGTTAGTTTTGAAAGGTTTTAATATCAATATTGAACCTAAAAATATAAAGTAGCACTTAGTTTTACATTTTTTTAATAATTTAAAAAATTATAAATTTCAGTAAGACGATCGGACTGGTATATGACAATCCGCACAATAAAATATTTATTCTAATAAGAAACATTGTGATGATATTTTTAAATTCTACCGTTTTCGTTGTAAACGCTTCTGTTCTGGAGCATTTTGGGCGAGTCCACCCCTAGTCATTCATTTAGACGCAATCGTGAGCGCATTGGGTAGACCGCTGATTAAGCAAAGATACTTTACGCTGAAAGAATGCATGCAGTTTGCAGAAATCGCATTGTCCTTAGAATTTTCCTTTGCCGTTATACTCCACATAGACGGAGAGATTGCATTTCTTGCTGTCAACGTCTGCATAGCTTGGTGGTAAATTGCTTTTTTCTGCTGTTGTACCTCGCAGAAAGGAAATTATTAAGGCCCTATATCGTAAATTTGACTTTTCGATCGCCAGTCGAGGTCCATTATTCTAACGAACATGTAGCATCGCTCTCGACTCCTCAAGCTGAGGTCTCGTAACAAATTGTGCATTTATGCTATATCAAAATGTATTTGAAAAACTTTTGCACGTGAAAATTCTGTGTTTTGTGTCGTCAATTTATTGTTCTGTTCGAAGTACTTGCCTGCTTACATTTCGGTTTATGTTCGAAGTATTGCCGGCTAATTTGTGTACCACTGTATTTACATAAGTTGTCACTTTTGTGACGTTTGCGGATAAAGTATTTTTATAACGAAATTATTAGCTGAGAGCTGTTCTGCGACTTAGTTGATGTTTCTTCAAAGTTAGAGACTCCATGAGTCCCTAGAGTTTTCAACCTTTTGGCGCCGTCGTTCTAATTAATTCTCAACGTACACCCCGTGTGGCGATATCGTCGATATTTTAACTACAATTCTATAATGCAAGCGATTCGTGTTGCCATTTATGAACAACAAACGATAAGCAGTCAACATTTGTATTTCAAACGAAGTCTTGTTTACGTCAGCACGACACCTGAAACTTGATAATAGGTGTTTTTAGGTAGAAATGTTCTTTCACCATAATCCAAACGCCAACCTTAAGAAGTTAAATATCTTTGAGCATATTTTATACATGTAGTTAGTTTTGAAATGATTTAATATCAATATTGAACCTAAAAATATAAAGTAGCACTTAGTTTTACATTTTTTTTAATAATTTAAAAAATTACAAATTTCAGTAAGACGATCGGACTGGTATATGACAATCCGCACAATAAAAATATTTATTCTAATAAGAAACATTGTGATGATATTTTTAATTTCTACCGTTTTCGTTGTAAACGCTTCTGTTCTGGAGCATTTTGGGCGAGTCCACCCCTAGTCATTCATTTAGACGCAATCGTGAGCGCATTGGGTAGACCGCTGATTAAGCAAAGAGACTTTACGCTGAAAGAATGCATGCAGTTTTGCAGAAATCGCATTGTCCTTAGAATTTTCCTTTGCCGTTATACTCCACATAGACGGAGAGATTGCGTTTCTTGCTGTCAACGTCTGCATAGCTTGGTGGTAAATTGCCTTTTTCAGCTGTTTGTACCTCGCAGAAAGGAAATTATTAAGGCCCTATATCGTAAATTTGACTTTTCGATCGCCAGTCGAGGTCCATTATTCTAACGAACATGTAGCATCGCTCTCGACTCCTCAAGCTGAGGTCTCGTAACAAATTGTGCATTTATGCTATATCAAAATGTATTTGAAAAACTTTTGCACGTGAAAATTCTGTGTTTTGTGTCGTCAATTTATTGTTGTGTTCGAAGTACTTGCCTGCTTACATTTCGGTTTATGTTCGAAGTATTGCCGGCTAATTTGTGTACCACTGTATTTACATAAGTTGTCACTTTTGTGACGTCTGCGGATAAAGTATTTTTATAACGAAATTATTAGCTGAGAGCTGTTCTGCGACTTAGTTGATGTTTCTTCAAAGTTAGAGACTCCATGAGTCCCTAGAGTTTTCAACCTTTTGGCGCCGTCGTTCTAATTAATTCTCAACGTATACCTCTATTTTAGAAATAGCAAACAAACCCATTTCAAGTACCTCTAACCGCCTTTTTCTCGACTGAAACTTAGCTGGAGCATATCATCGTTACAGATTGTTTTTTGTTTTTTTAAGTACCGGTGTGGTCTATAATAACAGCATTAAAAGACACCTTTTTAAATATTCAACGTACTATACTATTTTTGAAGAAACTTGCTCCTGTTTCTGGAGCTTTCATAATTTGGTTTATAACCTTTTTACAGGTTGTTGTGTATTTGCTGTATTCACTACCTGTTTTCATACTTCCGAGTGTTTAACTTTCCGTTCGCAATTTTATATTTGCAGAGTTTTTGTATTTGTATTATACATAAGTCTTCCACGACTTTCCCAAAATTTTGATTTGAGTTTCTCCCTTAATCTTGATTCGTTTATCCTCTGAATTCTGAAATTTCTTTTATTGCCATATTATCATATCTTTACTGCCTGCTATAGTCAAAATTATACCCATTCGGAGTCACGTGACTTTTGTCTGTCTCTGTTCATCTTTAGTAAAATAGATGAAATGGAAGAAATTTGAAAAAACGGCATGTCGATTCATAAAATTAATTTTAAAAATTTGACGTTTCTAATCTGTCAGATTATATTTTTCGTGTAAGTTATTGAGATAAGGGTAATAAAACCTAAAATTGTTGAGCCGAAAACTGGAAATTAAAAGAAACCATCGGACATGCGGTATAACGAGCAGTCACAACAATTAATTTGAATAGTATGCGTTTTTTTTATGAAGAGTACAATATTAATAATAGTAAATCAACAGTTTCACCCTCCAACGCTGTTCGCCGTGCTTCTCTTGCGTTAAATATCTCGGAGAGCACCATTTACCGAAAATATGAGCCAGAAAGTGAAGAATGCAAAAACGGAAGTCGACGAAGCAGTCAAGACACTGTATATAAAATGTATGTAGCTAAAGAATTTGTAACCATAAAAAATCTAAAAAATGCTTGGTTGAAGAATCTGGAGATTTTTCACATTCAGTTTCTTCCCTAAATAGATTGTGCAAGGAAATAGGCTTCAAATGGCAATGTTCTATAACAGAATATGCATGCACAGAAATTGACTTAAAATTTGCTATACGCAGCAGGTTTTTAATGTAGCAGCTGACATATCTTTATTATATTTACATTTTACGACATGTTATGTTTTCTTTAACCTGTAAATTCAGTTTGATTTCATATAAGAGAATAAACCCGTAGCAACCTTGTTTTAGAAATTGGCATATGTCAGGATAACCTACAAAACGGAATGTCATTTATTTCCCTAAAATGCATTTTTAAGAATCGACATACGTAAAATTACTAGATTATCACGTGACTCCGAATGGGTATAAATTTGACTATATAATTCATTAAGAAACTAAATACCTGAATATGTAAGTACAGAATAAACGATAATTTAAAAAACAGATGAGATTTAAATAGAAAACAATACCTACTATGCAAAAATTCTTTTATTAAATCTAAAAAACCTACAAATACTGAAAGTAGAATTCCTATATTAGAACTAGATAATATAGAAACTAACTGAAAATCGTTCTTGAGGCATAATTTTTCATCGGCAGCAGTTGCTGATACAGTAGACACAGCCTGATTGAATGTCGTGGCATCTGTTTGTTGTTTGTAAAGTTTTTAGCGGCAATTTGAATTGTACACGTAAATTATTTCTTTTATAATACTTTTCTGTATATTCCTTATTCGACATACATTGTCTTTAAACGCATTAGAAATACGTACTAGTATGATATTTTAAAACGATATTACATCATCAGGAATACTTTATAATTCTAAAAAGGTTAATTAAACACGTGTACCTATTTAGGTTCAGCTCCAGCTCCACATTAGTTATTGTTTTGTGAGCTCCACCCAGCAATTAATTTTCCAGAGGATCTTTGCTGGAGTACTCTTTTAGGCATATCCTCACACACAGTAAAACATTAATATATTTTTTGCACACTAACGTATAATGAAAGTGAAGGTAAGTTCTATTTAATAAAAATAACTTGTGGGTTAGGTTCACACAATTGCGGTGAATAAGCAAATGGTTCAAGCGACTTCAATAATTAGTAGTACACTGTCATGTAATGGAATTGTGCCAAAAGAAGAACAAAAGTTGATCTTCATAATCACCTACACTGCTATTACAGATAGGAATAATCGGTGGGTCAGGTTTAGACAATCCCGACCTTTTAAAAAACCGCAAAGAGAAACGGGTAACCACTATTTTTGGAGATCCTTCAGACTGCCTAATCGAAGGCGAAATACAGGGCGTGCCCTGTGTGCTCCTAGCCCGCCATGGCCGTAAACACGACATTATGCCTTCAAATGTCAATTACCGTGCCAACGTGTGGGCTCTCAAGCAAGAAGGCTGCACGCATTTGATCGTGTCCACTGCTACCGGTTCCCTTCAAGAAGATGTCAAACGTGGTGACATTGTGATTTTGGATAGTTTTATCGATAGGTATGTTAAACTGAATAACCAATAGGGCATGGATTAATATGTCACATTTAGAACCCAAAGCCGCAAGCAAACCTTCTACGATGGTCAGCCCGACTCGCCCATTGGGGTCTGCCACCTGCAGATTGAACCTGCATTTTGCCAACGCACAAGACAAATTATAATCGAGACTGCACGTGAGGAAGGATTGTCTTTCCACGAGACCGGAACGGTTGTTGCCATTGAGGGCCCGAGATTTTCCAGCAAGGCTGAAAGCCTCATGTTCCGGCAATGGGGCGGACATGTTATTAACATGACCACTGTGCCGGAGGTAAGTCTTTTTAATCTATAAGTAATAGGCTTTATTAAATGCGCTTTTCAGGTTGTGTTGGCTAAGGAAGCAGGTCTGTGCTATGCAGCCATCGCCTTGGCCACTGATTATGACTGTTGGAAAGACACCGGTGAAAAAGTATGTGTTGGCGATGTGCTTGCCACTTTTAAGAAAAATGTGGGGAAAGTGGTCAAACTTATTACGCTTGTTGTGCCTAAAATTGCCGAACAGAACTGGAACGACACCATTCAGGAATTGAGAGTAAGTTTTCTGGGTTTTTGATATTAAAATTGTGAGATTATGTTGCTGTCATTTGACTTAGCCAGACAGTGTTACCGCATCGTAATGTATGAACGATGGCAACTTTGTATACGTGCGTTCGGAGCAGAACGTGAGCAGATCGAGTTTTAGTCACTTGTCACTTGACTACTGAACATCAAATATCTGGAAATATTTGCCTAACGCTCGAACTGTCATCTGTCACGAAATGTAAAATGAAAACGTAAATTTCACTGATTGATTCATTCATAATCTCTTTTACTGTCGGTGTCGAGAACCATTCATATTCAAAGATTGGCACTCTTTTAGTTTACACCCCCACATACACCTGGTTTACGATTTTTGTATTTCGCTTAAATGTGGGGGTGTAAACTAAAATAATATTTACGGGCAGCTTATTTAGTTTTCACCCCACTTTTTTCTATTGTTTTGTATTGAAACATCATGATTTTAATTGCGAGGTTAGGTTAGGTGAGGTTAGGTTAGGATAGGATAGGATAGGTTAGGTTAAGTTAGGTTAGGTTAGTTACGTTGGCGTGTTGTGCCTGGTGTGCATTCACGGCGGTAGGTGGCACTGGTGGTGGCTTGCCTTGTTACATTCTCCTTGCAAATAGCAGAAGTTTATAAACGTGAATAATTTGTTTTACTTAATTTTCAATAAAAGTTTGGGGTGTAAACTAATTTAGTTCAACATAGACTATAATTTAGTTTACACCCCCACATACAACTGATTTTTGATTTTTCTATTTAGCTTAAGTGTGGGGGTGTAAACTAAAAAAGTACCCATAGACTATAATTTGGTTTACACCCCCTAAATGTGGGGGTGTAAACTAAAAAAGTACCCAAAGATTAAATAACGCTGCTGTTCATATGTCATTGTTATTATTTATTATGTGCTGATCTTCTTGTTTACTCGGTTGAAATACACGAGCAAATCGAGGTACAGTTGCGGCCAAAAATAAATGGGACAGTTACGTCTATTTTCTCGATTATTCCACTTTTCGTCACTGCATTTATAGGTATGTTGCTAAATTACTTTGTCGTATTATTTTTAATTTGGAATTTTTTGGCAGATGTCAAATATTCAATGTTGCAATATGACATATTAATATGTAAAACAAATTCAAGCAGCTAGAATTATACAAAAATCTGTTATAAGAGTTGTTCCATTTTTTATTGGTCGCAACTGTACATCGAAACGCTCACATTGGTACTTACTGAGCGGCGACAGATCTCCTCGTTTGGCTCGCTCCGTATTTCACGAAAGATTTCGAGGAAACAACTATCAGAGGTACCTATCCGAACGCAGTTTATGTAGTTAGAAAATATAACCTTAAAAATATACAGGGTGCTCCTTTTTAAAACTCCGAGCTTGAAGTTCTGTAAATAGGCAATACACAGTGCAGATGCAAGGTGACATTAATTTTAAAATAAAAGTATTGCTATAATTAAGATCAGAGCAATAATATTTCAGTACTCTTGATGGTTTAATCTAAAGTCAGATGTGTTCTGGATTGTACCGGGTGTCTTAAAATGAATTACATCTAGTATGCTTTGAATTTCCCATAATGCAATCCAAACTTTTACTTAAAATTGGCAAGAGTGTAAGTCTATGTCAAATTCGACCTTGGCAGGTTAGATTTTGCGTCAGTTTTGACACAAACTGACGCAAAACATAACCTGATAACCTCGAATTTGACATAGACTTACAGTATTGCCAATTTCAAGTAAAATTTTAGATTGCATTATGGGAAATTCAAAGCATACTAGATGTAATTCATTTTAAGACACCCGGTATCTTGCCTATTTATAAAATTCAGGTTCGGAGTTTTAAAATGGGCACCTTGTATTGTACTTAACCTCAATCAGAATGAAAAGTGAACACATTAAAGCCATGAAGGTGCT
Organism: Agriotes lineatus; assembly: GCA_940337035.1. Taxonomy (NCBI): domain Eukaryota; kingdom Metazoa; phylum Arthropoda; class Insecta; order Coleoptera; family Elateridae; genus Agriotes; species Agriotes lineatus. The sequence goes on along the minus strand of CALNHX010005625.1, from coordinate 82,172 downwards.
GTGCACTATTTCAACCACTCTTTCAGTTAGATTTTACAAAAATAATGATATTCTGTTTGTTTAGGATGCCGTCCAAAGCAGTGTTATGCTGCCACACTAACCTGGTAAGCGTCAAGCTTTTCTCGGCACAAAGCTACGTTTTTAGGTGTTTATGCACGATTTACTATACACTGTTTAAAGTTTTATTATACAAAATATTATACAATTATAGAATAAGTAGAAAATGTCTTAAGCACTACTTAACCGTAGTCACCGTTTCCACTTGCACCCATTGTAAAAGCAGCATAATTTAACGTCTTAAATTATATTGCTTTTGTTCCTTTACTTAAAATGTATTTGTATGTTCTAAGAACACATCAGTTTGCTCAGCAACAAAGCGACTGATATGAGTTTAAACTTTCACATTCCGCTAACAACGTAATCTTCAAAACACTATTTTACCACTAGTGCTATGCTAATAAGTGTCTTACTCTTTAAACATTTAAAAGTCTTCGCATGTTGAATGATCAATTAACAGAGAACTTTATACAGCCGGTCTAGTGCTTTGAACAATGCGTGAAATACCTCTCTACGGTGATATGGAATAGCAAATTGTGATGCGGCAAGTTTAAGTTATGTGATAAAAGGTCTAATTATGACAATATTTTTCAGTTAGAGTGTTTAAAACCAGACATTTCAGAAACTGGGTGATTTCTGCAGCATCAATGACTGTTTATACCATGCAAAATCACGAACACAGTTGTTTATATTTTTGAATTGGTAGAGGTGCCTTTTCTGAACATTTTAGTTTGCTTTTTAATAATTTATTTGTGATATGGTTATCTTTTGATTTTAGAAAATAAATTGTTCTTATATAAATTTTTACAGGATCAATTTAAGCCAAAAGCCAACGAAGAGAAAAACTTTTATCACAGGAACATAATGCCAAAATTCTGCCAGATAGGGAATCAGTCAGTATTCTAACATAAGAATAATAATAGTAAAGTTACTAAAATATTTTTGGATTGTGTACCATCGATTTTATAGTATCTTATCAGTCCAACCTACTGTAATTACTCGAGTATTTACTAAAGTACTATGCCAAACTTTTGACCAACTTCGCTTCTAGTCAAAAAACTAGCACAATTAATATATAAAAAGTTTGCATTTGTTCAAAACACCAAACTTATCTCGATTACTGAGAATATAGCTTAAGTTGCACTAATGTGATTGGCAAAAACAGCAGCAATCGATTAATCTTTCCTTAATATACTTAATACATTCAGTTAGCTCTGAACTGTTTGAATATTGCTGCTTTTGCTGCTGTTGCTGCCTCATTCCTACATTATATAATACATTTTTGTTAAATTTTTATTATACACAATTTAATTACTTATCGCAGTTTAGTATTATTTTAGTTCGATGTCAATATTATGTACGTAACAATGTATACTTATCAGCAGTGTTAAATAAAAATAAATAAACATTCAGTTTGTTTGCTCTCACTCCCGCTAGAAATAAATATGAAACTTCCTAAGTACACATGATCTACAACGCCCTAGAAACGGCCTTTTTACAGGAATAGAAAAACGTTCCGGTATAAATTACGCAGTTCCCCTAACTCGAGCCCTATGCTTAGAGGTCTGGACTGCTGCTTTTTCTACGCACGTACTTGTTGAAGTAGTCAGGCCTCCAGCACTTGCAGGAGCCGGGAATCAGGAACCAGTCGTAGTACAGACGCACCTGGAAGCAGCCTATCGAGTCCACTCCGTCGCAGTGGGCTGGGCGGGGCGTGGAGGCGGAGTCAGCGGGACTTGCTTGTAGACCTGCCCTTTTGTGTAGGTACTGCTGGTAGTTCTAAAGGAAGATTAGCATTAGTGCTTTAATTTTGAAATATAACATTTCTGCTGCTGAGCAGATACGAGAAATTTTTATTATAAAGATCGCAGATTATTTTTTTAATTTCAATCATTTTGTTTCATTAACTGATTGACATGAAAATTGTAAGAACCAATTGATAAGGAAAACACAAAGGAATATGGAGGACACCGAATGGAATCAAATTGACCACCTAATAGAAAGTAAACACATAAAATACGTTCAAGATGCGAGAAGCTACAGGGTAGCTGACGCAGATTGTGATCATTAGGTACTTGTTAGAATGAAGAAAATTGATGAAATACCAAAACCAGAGAAATGAAGAAATTTAATGTAAGCCTATTGCAAAGAGAAAAAATATTTAAAGTGAGAATGACAAAAAAGTTACAAGAATTGGAAGTGGCAAAGAGGAATAACAAAAATACAGCAAAAGATTCAAGACGAAGGCAAATACTACCTGCAGAAAGATTGGCTGGAGGAAGGATGTAAGGAGACTATAAGAAGCTGAAACAATGCAAGATTACAAATGGAACATACAGAAACTGTAGAAGTAAAAAGAAAGTAGGTACCAAGGAGAATGAAGAAGGGTGAAATGAATATAAATTTGCAGTTGTTAGCAGTTTCAATTATTTGGATGTTACACTGATAAATGAAATGGAAGAAATGCATAATTAGAGGAGGCAGAAGTGCAAGAGGACTATCGGGCAACATAAACTCAAAAAGTGTATCTAGAGCTGCCAAAGTTAGGTTATACAGTGTGTCAACAACTGTGTGTGTGAACAACTTTGCTTAATAAAATTTTGCCGTATCATGAGCAAAAAGGGTAGTTTACCTGAAAATAAAATCGTTTTCGCTTCCCTGTTAGGCCTACTTGTTTTTCAAAAACTGAAAATATTCTTAAAATTGTTTTCAAACCAAGCAGGATCGAATCCCAGAACCCTAAAATAAAATTCAAAAATTTTTAGTCCGTCTCACCTCTTGTAACATCAGTCCTGGTACACACTGTATAAGACGTTTATACAGTCTACAGTTCTCTATAGAAGTGAAATGTGGATTATAACGAAAAAACTCAAAAAAAGGGTGAAGGTATGGAAGCACAAGATTTCAAAAAGGATTTTTGAAGGGAAGCAGGAAGAGGGAATGTAGAGAAGAAGAACGAATAACAGGGTGCCTAATAGATATGTATGGGCAACCTAGTTTTGTAAAAGTGACGAAGCTGAAGTGAATAAGATGATTGGGACATGTTACCTGCTCGAATAACGGAAGAACAATAAAATAGGCACTAGAGGTAAGTAGACGCACCCAAAGAAGAGGCCATCCCAAAAATAAAATGGCTGGAAGCAGTGAGCAGAGATCTCCAACAGCTTTACATATATAAATGGAAGGAAATGTGATTTTAAAATTGTTCGCAGCCGCTGCATTTTCAAATGCGTGGGAGCGTCTTAACTTGCTCCGAGTTCGTTGCTCGAGAAGATTTCAGTCAGCCCGGCATATATTGAACCAGGGTGTTTTTGTGTGTAATATTATTGTGTTATGAAGCCGTTTTGAGAAGATAACGGTCGTTATAAGCATTTTTTGGCTTTGTCGGATTTGATATTTCCAGCACATTGTCTATAGGTTTGATTGATTTAACGTTGGTCGGATATTTTGGGAAATTCTGCCTTTCCACATTTTCTTGCCGCCCGCCCGTAACGCATTGTTCGTGCCGGCATATAAGTTGTCTGTAGTTGCTGTATCCCGGGGCTTTCAGTCCTCGACTCTCGCGAAAGCTTTTCGAATCCGGCCCGAGCTATGACTACTGAATTTTGTAATCACAACGCCCGCCAACTTGCTGCATTTCAAAGCGAAGTCAGATATGTTTAATTAAGAAATGCATCCAATGAATTGCCGCCGTTGCGAATGCGTTGTAATCTAATTAAGAAATTAGCCGCCTTACGCGTCCCTGCCATCGGCGATCCTTTGCGAGCCTTCAAAAGGCTATCGAATTTGGTTTCCCGTGGACCAACAACGTGACGTCAAGACGCAGGTGGAATTTTAAAATTATTTAAGGCGGCCAGAGCCATCAGCAATAAGTATATTTCCTTTTTTAAATATATCCGTTCTTGAACTTAATTCGTTGAATTTATTTCTGAAGCAGACCGCAGTTACGCGAATTTTTGAAGTTTTTGACCCCCGCGAGCAAGCATTTCTTAGAGCCAAAAATCCGCCTCTTCTCTGTTGAGGTGACTAGATTTTAGTTTTGTAGCTGGGGGGGGGGGCAAATCTGTTCCCCCCGTAACAAAGGATCGCAATTTTGTTAAATGTAATTTAATACACAAATCCTAGAAGTATTCAGCAACTTTATTTTGGCAGAAGAACATAGAAACATTTACGAGTATCTTTTAAAAACAAAAAGAAATGGGAAGTTCGACACCTTTTACCAGGAAAAGAGATGTAATTGCTATAGTTGGGATCAAATGTTAAAACATATCGTGTTGCCAATCAAACCCTTCAAGGTAAACTCTAGGGTTTGAGGAACCTTCAATTAGAGGAGATTGTAAAAACATGAATACAGATTTTCAATAAGCTACTCGGTGACATACAAGGCGAAAAAGAAGTCTGTAGTTAAGAAATGCAAATCCTGAGAACCTCATAAATAACATGGACTCGTAAGAAATATTCTCACTTAGTGACGGTTAGACTTCGGATAAATCGTTCAAAAAATGTGACACAGCGATCACGTCGATTGAATGTCAAAGCTATTACAGTAGATTTTTACTGTTAAATAGCTGCGCTTACAGTATAAACGTGGTTAGAACTTTGTTATATTTTACCTGGAAATCTTGTACTGATGGGGGCTGAGATGCGGAGACTGGACTTCGGGGAGGATTCACTGTGTCAGTGCTGCTCAGCACTGCCTCCGGATAATAGATCTCTGCTACTAGCAAGCTGGACCATCGAGGAGATGATAAGCATCCACCGTCTAAATAGTGACATCTAGATTGGATGCACCTAAAAAAAGAATATATTAGTAACAATAACGTTTATTACATATGAGCGTTAACGTAATCAAGTAACAAAATTGATAAAATGTTTAGTAAGTGTGGCAATAGCAACATGCAAACATTGCATGTTGTTACGGTTTGAAAGCTCTCTAACACTGAGGACTCAGGTTTGGCATGCCGCATTTTTGGCTCGGCCGAAGATTTTTTTTTGTTTTGTACGAAAAGTTTGCATTCAAGGAACGTGTTGGCTTTCACTTCCGTTTTGTTGTGAACGAAGCAAGTCTCGTCGAGTTCGTCACTTCCCATGACCTAGTTTGGACGTTTCGTTTCGATCACCGTGTGCTAGAAGTGAGGATGATTTTTGCTGGCCCTCGCCATTAAGGTGGATTTTGGTTCGGAAGCGACGCGTTAGAGTAATTTCTCCTTCGTCAAGATGACGGATTAGGCAATCGAGTTTGCGTTACGTGGCCCAAATTTGAGGTAAGTTCCCTTATAGCCTTTTTGCTTGCTTCGTGGTTTTAGATTATTTTGCGCTCGATTGCCTTCTTTAGAGTTTTAGTTTGTCGTAATTAAAGACTCGTTGGCGCCCTCAGTCAATTATAATTGACTTAATATTTCGTATTGAAAGCCCGCCGCCCCCACTGCAGTTATTCGATCGTCGAATGTGCCCTTGTAATCTGGCGGTAATTGGAAAATTATTTATGTAGACTATTTCCTGCATCTCTTATTATCCAATCAAATGCCATAATTTTCCAAATTTCAACCAATCACGTGTGTTTATAGTGGTAAAAAAATCAAAATTTGCCCTTAGGATTTTATCAGTTCTTTTTATCACTTGTATCTATGGCAATCACCAAATATTTTGTTATAATCAACGTGGCATTTCAAAAACGGCATTTAAACTGTCATTGTCCATCAGTATAAATGTCATATTCATTGCATACCGATACAAAATTAACCGATATTTAGGAAATAGTCCACAAAATGTATTTCGAGGTCATGGTCGAAATTTTTTTTACTCAAGGCAACCTTCGTAAAACAATTTTACCGACAATATCATTTGCCCTTAATACATCATTACTGATGATGGAAATGTGGTATCAATGTCTCAACTGTTAACTGGTAATATTGAGTGGAATCCTTCCAATAAAACTGGTAAGTTCCCAGGAGTTTTTCTTGATCAGAAGATAAATTGGGACTACCACATCAACAAAAAAAGATAATTAAAGTTGTGGGGAGCTGCTTCCAAAATCTACCTTAAAAAACTGCCAGCTTTAAGCTCTTGAGGATCATGTCAATAAAAGAAATATTAAGGAATTGACCACTGCTTAGGAGAAACTTTAACATTGAACGAGATCTAGGGCACAAGATAGAAGAAAATTAAAATTATATCTGAATTAATATGTAAGAGCCAACACTCATTTTAGGCATTGCTCACAGAATTTACATTTTTATTTTTATTGTTGGACAAACCTTTCTTAAAATTCCATTAATATAAGCATACTGTCTTAACAAAACTTATAGGTAAATACCGCTAAACCATAATTTTATTTCGATTGATTGAACTGACTTGGGTATAAGGAAAAGTGAACGATGCTTGAAGGGGACACTTTTACCTTAAACCACAAAGAACATAATTAAATGTTTTCACGTAATTCATGCTCCTTTCCTATCATAGCAGACCTCGTTAGAATGTTATACAACTTTTCTTTAGCAATGAAACAAATCCTATTAAACATCGTTCAAAACCACCTCCTTGATTATCGTGCCAAGACGAATCAGAACAAAAGTGGCCCGTTTTAAGCTATCTATGGGACTCCCTCATAATGAATTCAGTCAAAAGCAAATTTATTGGGCTATTCAATAGCAACGTTGAAACAACATATTTCCAAGACTTGGCTACCATTTAAACGTTTGTAAAATAAAAAAAGTAAAACTGCAAGCAAGGCAAGTATAAAATTGGGAAGTGATAATAGAGGGTAGCATAATTTCTGCAAACTAATAGATCAAGTGCATCATGGAAATCAAACTTGTCATGCAACAAATGTTTGTTGTCTTCTAGTTGGACAGTTTAAATTTAGTTTTAATAACTGCAACAGTTATTATACAAGTTAACCTTGAAATAAGTGTTGTGCAGCAAAAATGAGTTTAACCAGAGAAAAATTTAGAGCCGTGATTTACTATGACTCTAAAAGTTTCCTATCTCCGAAAGTAAGCTTTGGACGACTTCGTGCTGCATTTGGTGACCAATCGCCTTCGCAGAGAACTATTTATAGCTCGTTTAATGAATTTAAATTTGAAAGAGTTTCACTCAACGACGATTTTCACGAAGAAAAACCAATTTCGGCAGTTACCTAAACAAATACAGACGCCTGATTCAGGAGGACAATCGAGTCACATATCGAATTATTAGGAGCACTTTGGGCATTGGCATGACTGCAGTAAACAAGATTTTACATAATCATTTGGATGTCAGAAAAGTCTGTTGTCGGTGGATACCACACAGTTTCACAGAAACACAAAAACAACAGCGTGTAGAAAGACGTAAAAAATCTCTTAGATGAAGGTAGGTCTAAAGCAGTTTACAACATCATAACTGGTAACGAATGCTGGATATATGCATTTGAACCCAATTTTAAGCGACAGTCTACACAATGGATATTTCTAGTAGATCCTAATCCAGTTACAGTGAATCGATCTTGCTTATTTTCAAAATCACGACCTATCACAACTGTCGTGCTTGAAAATAAACATACGGTTACCGTAGAATGGGACACAACAGTATGCCTGCCAGACGTTTACTGCGCCCAAGAAGTGAGATCGTTCTGCACCATGGCAATGCTTCAAATCACACCGCACATCAAACAAAAGATTCCAGGTTAAAATTGTCATCCCCCATACAGTAATGATCTAGCACCTTCCGATTACTTTCTATATCCTGGATCAAAGGATAAAATGCGTGGTGTGCGAGTTGGAGCTCCCGAAGATGCTGTCGAAAGCTTCAAAAACTTGGGTTTCTCAACTGACTCAAGAAAAGTGAAATTTATGTTTTGAAAATTGGTTATATCGAATGCGTAAATGCATAGAGTTAAGGGCGAATATTTTGAAAAACAATAATGTTTAGCTACGCAATTCACGGTGCCACCCCCGTAGTACAGAGTAGAACGAAACATCTAGAAGATGTAAAACAACGAATCAATGCATTAATAGACAACGACAAGAAACAGACTCTTGATAAATTAAACAATTACTGCAACAGAAAATGGAGAAGCCATTCTCTGCATTTAAAAAAAAATAAGATTATTATCATATATTATGTGTAAACATTAAAAGCTAGAGAAGTGCTTCTAGATAATCTCTGAAACTTCTAGAATAGCATTATTGATATGTATCAGTAGTAAATACTTATACATTTTCATACATTAAAACAGACCCTTTTAGAAAGTATTTAACAATTACTGCAATAAGTATAAAAAGACTACAATTAAAAGTAAAAGATAAGAGAATAAATAATGTTAAATAATAATAAAAATAAACTATTTCTAAATTTCTATACATGAACCACCTTTTTAGTGACTTAAAAGTAAGTGCAGTAATTGTTTACTGAATGCCAGCGAGGTGCATGAATCTTTTGTAGAATTAGCTTATATTCTTATCAGAAAGCAGCAGCAAAAAACCTTAAATGCAACATTCATCGCTGTAGATATAAAGAAACGCAACGAATTTCCTATATCAAGAGGAATAAACAGAATATACTGCTCCACAAATGAACTGGACCACCCATAAAAATTGTATTTATTACATTACGGCATAAAATATATACATAAAAGCTTTTGTTTTAAACTATACTCACATTAAGCATATTTAATTGCACTATCCTCAAATACCAACTGTAGAATTAAGAAAATCGTATTTATAAAATTAAAAAATAGTAAAACTATATTTCCCAAAACTAAGAAGAATCACAAAAAAGGTTAATTAATAGTTCTTTGAGTCTCTTCGGAACGTTTAAAAATGTTTGGCAACGATTTGGCATACTTTGTATGCTATCAACATTTGGGCAAAATTCACAATTTTAATGGACTTTTCTTTAAACGAAATAATGAAGGGAAACGCTTTTTATAGTGACACAATCATGAAAGGTTACTAAAAATGCCATGACTGCCCTTTTGAAAAATATTTTTAAAAATTGCACCAATATATGCAAATAGTCCAGTTCATGTGTGGAGCAGTATATAAGAGATGATAAATGATAATATATAAAATCTAATCAACGAACAGTTGTGAAAAACACAGATAATGAAGGTAATGGCCGAATAAACAAGAAAAACTACAAAGATCTATAAGATAAATAAATACCACATAAGAACTTATGAAAGAGAAAATCAAACCATGTTAGGTTAATTTTTAATCCGTAAAGTTATTTGTCCTAATTCCCTTATTCGTGGTTTCCTCGAGCCAGGCCGGTTCTGTTCACTTGTTTATGCAAGATTTCGAGCGACGCCGAATAGACCGCTGATTAAGCAAAGTGACTTCCCGCCGAAAAAACGTGTGTATTTTGCAGAAATCACTGAAGGAACTTTACCGTCGCATTTATGCCCCTTGCGAGGAGAATATCGATGCTATAAATCGCAAGCTTCGTTTTTCGAACTTGACTCTTCAAACTGCTCTAAGAGATAGCTTGCTGATTTACCGAAACTTAGCTCGTAATGTTTCCTTGTGTCGGGATAAATATTGCTGCAGGTGGTGACGCTATTATGATTCGTGACTGTGGTATTTGCAAGCATAACTTTACCGGCCGCAGGGCAACTCGATTTAATTCGGATTTATAAAGTTGTCCTATACATATTCACTTTTTCAGTTCCGGAATTTTCTACCGGTTCATCTTTACAAATGGATCCGAGAACAAACCAAAGTTACGGATGTAATGGAGAGGGTAGCCGAATTGAAGTGGAGGTGGGCTGGTCATGTGGCCCGAAGGACTGACAATAGGTGGACTAAACTACTTTTAGAGTGGAGGCCTAGACTTGGACGCAGGAATGCAGGGAGACCAACAACGAGATGGAGAGACGATATTAAGAAAAGGGCAGGAACTCAGTGGATGAGAAAAGCTCACAATAGATGGAAATGGTATGAAATGGGAAAAGCCTACATCCAGCAGTGGATTGAAATAGGCAGATCGTGATCGTGATCATCTTATTTGTCGTAATTCCCTTATTCGTGGTTTCCTCGAGCCAGGCCGGTTCTGTTCACTTGTTTATGCAAGATTTCGAGCGACGCCGAATAGACCGCTGATTAAGCAAAGTGACTTCCCGCCGAAAAAACGTGTGTATTTTGCAGAAATCACTGAAGGAACTTTACCGTCCCATTTATGCCCCTTGCGAGGAGAATATCGATGCTATAAATCGCAAGTTTCGTTTTTCGAACTTGACTCTTCAAACTGCTCTAAGAGATAGCTTGCTGATTTACCGAAACTTAGCTCGTAATGTTTCCTTGTGTCGGGATAAATATTGCTGCAGGTGGTGACGCTATTGTGATTCGTGACTGTGGTATTTGCAATCATAACATTACCGGCCGCAAGGCAACTCGATTTAATTCGGATTTATAAAGTTGTCCTATACATATTCACTTTTTCAGTTCTGGAATTTTCTACCGTGTCATCTTTACAGCTGGTCCCAAATATCCATTTTATATCGGAACAAAATATCACAGGTCTGCGAAGTCCCTCCATCCAGCTGGCTACATTCCACGCTACCAATCCGCTTCCTGTTACATCTCGTGTCCCAAGTATCTTCTCGCCATATATGCCATATCTCTCTGAATTGACGACGACACCGCTCTCTTGACTGTTTCACATATACTGACACTGCCTTTTCTCCATGGTTTTGAGGTATCGTAACGAAAGCTGCATTTCCACTATATTAAAATTTCTAACAGATCCTTTAAAATAACTTTTATACTTTTGTGTAGGCATCACCTATATTCGTCCAAAACTCTACAACCACCATGGTATCTTTCTATTCTTCTTTGTATGGTTTCAACCTTTCCAGCAGTATATGTGGGACACCTTTGTACATTATATTTAGAAAACAAATGTCTCCGTAACCGAAAAATCTCTTCCCTTTCCTATAATAAAAGAAATTGTCTTAGGTATTCCATATTGGCATCTTTCATTTTCTTCATGCTTTTAGTGGATGTATTATTTTTCACTGTAGCACTCTTCAGCAATTCGACTGGCATTTCAATCTCTTCAGTTGTCTCACTTCTTTTGTATTTTGTATATTATTTATGATTTAGTATACTCTGGACGACGATATGAGATTGTTAGGCGTAAAAAGCATTTAGCTTTAATGACCCATATTTTTTCGTCAGTTACAGCTATTTTGGCCAGTCCTGTACGAACTCTTAGCACGTTGCAATTTTTGAGGTCGTCAAACTTGTTTAGGCGACCTTTTGCAATGCAAGGTTGATTATTGATCCGTTGTTAGACGTATCTAGATCAAATCTTTAAATTTTTCCGCACATTTGCCGCGATGCTTTGTTCCTCGTTCTCTTCGTTAGTAAACCTTTTGCCCTACCTTGGGCCCATTTATACTAACTTAGAAGGGTAAAAATAGAGTGTCCTAGCTCACTCGCGCTACCGCAGATTTGTATAGTTGACTTATCGACGATTATTGGATCTTATTTATCCATCGTATGTGATTGCGGATTCGTCTGGCGTTGCGATATCGTGTCGTGAGGCTGTGATCTGAAGGTATATGTGCGTTTGTCCTCTTTATTGTTCTTTTTTGTAATTAGGCACTCACGGTTCATGGATTTTATAGCCGAATTTGAAGAGGTTAATATATGAGCAGCGAGGGTACTCTACTAGTTTGGCAGTCAAGTTTCGGGAACAGCAGCTGTTCGTTGAGGCCCTTGCTGAGCCCCCGCTTGTACTCGAGAACTTGGCTGATTGTTACTGTTTGCTTTCCGGCGCCGTTTTACATTATTGCTGAGAGTATTCGAACGCGATCTGTGTTGTTCAAGATAACAAGGAATCTGTACATTAAGCGTACCGTAAGCCGGGATTCACTGGATAGTGTTGCATCACCTTCGAGTTTCGTCAGTTATTGCTTGTGCCTTTATGAAACATCTTAAATTTCTACATACGTGGTGGCATACTATTATTGTCGCCCACCTGCTATGTTTGACTTGCGATACCATAATAAATTTGTAATTGCTCGCTAATTTCATCTGACCAGAGACCAATTACCTATTTAAATATTAAAACTTGGTTACCTAAACTCCTATAATTAGTGGCAATCATAGAGTTGGCTATAGGTGCAGCTTTCGCCAGTAGTATTGGTCTTACTGGTAATTGATGCGAGTGCTTGTAATAATTTTTTTTTAATTTCAGAATCACTGTTATTAATAGAAACCTATTCATATTGGCTTTGGTTTTATGTATGGCTAATGCAATTAATTTATGTGTCGAACCATGTTGAAACCAGTTGCAGGTAGTAGTAAATTTGGCTGCGCGTAGTACCATAGTGAGTTTAAGAGTTTTCGCAAGGTAATGGACTTATCGGTTGTAAAAGACTCTTTGGAGCCCTCTGGTCCGCACGCCGTCTTCACTGTAACTGGTCGGCCCTCCGATATTTCCATATAGCCTAAATGTTTGTTTGGTACGATTTAAGGCTGGTTAGAGTAATTGAGTCTGTTTAGTTATGGAATTGAGTCTAACATTTGTTTGTCGTTTGTAGTAAAATAATTATACTCGAAATAAATGGCAGCTTGTTTTTTTACTTTACTCCTTTACTTTCTCTTTTCACTTGTCTTGCTTGCTGTCTTTTTCCTATTCGATGCTCTTGTTCTGCTAAATTCTTATTTGTGTTCAACACAATTCTTCAATTGTTTGATTTTATCCATAATCAGCTTTTCTTCACTATATCCATCATCATCACAGTGGGCTTCTCTTCGTAGGGATATTATACCGCCTAAGACTCCCATAATCGTAATTTGAAGGGAATTGCTCCTCACGTTCCTCACAATCGTTCTTCTATAACTTCTTGTGTAATGTGGCAATGTTCACTATTTTCTTGCGTTACTTCTTTAATTTTTGATAGCCATGATCCTCAATTCCTTGGTCACTTCATTTTACGATCTTTTCCTTGATTTCCCTCTTTATTTTGTTTGTTGTTGTCTCGTATTACGTGTCTTAACCATTTCATTTTTTGGGTTTTCACTATTCTGGCGCTGTCTTCTCATCACATTTTTTTACATAGTTGTGGTTAATTGTCCTTAAAATTGTCGTTTCTAATATTCCTACGCGATCTTCTTCTTTTGAGTCTAAAAATATTACATATAAAACCATTTGTAGATTATCGTTTTATAGGGTTGTAGCTGTGTCTTCCTGCTAAAATTATTGCTGCATAACATTTTTTATGCAAGTAGTAAGTTTGGTATCCAGTTTGTATCCCTTCTCTTACTTGTTCTTTAAGCAAAATTCAAGTCTTGGTAATGAAAAACATCACTTCGAAGAAATAAAATACCTGAACTTTGCATAAAGTGCAAATGAGAGAAGCTCAATTCTTGTATCGATTTCACTGGGATTCCTCAATCAGGCTTCAGCAACCGTTGGGGCATTAATGTCTACTTTTCTAGTCTTACTCAAAGGGAAAAGGCCGATACTTTTGCAATGGGGATATTACAACCAGGCTAATGACGACTGGGAGAAATTGTGACACTGTTAATCAAACCTCTAAGAAGAATTATAAAAAAGTATTGACCAAATGACATTTAAAATATAGAGTTATAAAAAATTGTAAGTCAAGAACAGACAGAAATTATCTTAAAAGGAGGCATTCAAAACTGATTATAAAAAAGGTAGAAAATATACCCTAGAGAAGAAATGCTATTGGCAAATGCAATTGGTTAAAGACATTGAAAACAAAGAGAACTGCTGAGAAATAGTCGAGATAATTGGAATCAAGAAAGAAGTTGACTCGACTTATCAGCAACAACTGATTTTATGCTGTACATGTTGTCTAAAAACAATACAACAACTTCGAGGTAGATCGCCGACCGATTTAGTGCCAAAACAAAAAATGGAATACCAAGCTAGAAGAAAGATGAATGTGGGTCGACGGAGGAAGAGATGTGATGACGATGAAGCTGGAAGAGGCATTTCACTTAAAGTTGAAGGAAAGAAGAAGACGAATAAGAAGTCAAAGTTAATATCGCAGGTAATCCTTAACTTGATATATGTCATTTGTTCATGTAAAATTAAAATTACCAGAAAAAATCCCCAAGTCGAGTCTCATATTTTAAATGTTTTATCATTTATACCGCGTTCAGTTTTTATGCTGAAATGAAATCTAGAGTTTCAAAAACGATTTAATTCGTCATCAATGAAATTCATTTTATATTTCCTCCAGCAATTAAAAATTGACTATAAACAAAAACCGAGGACGTTCTGGCCATTGACCAACTCCGATATTTTAAAGAAAATCGGGAGAAAGAGTGTCTGACATGTTGAAGAATCTCATTAATTTTTAAAATGGTTGAAACTTCAGTATCCTTTAGGGTTTTCCAAAGAATATGAATATGGCTATTCAATTTAGTTTTTTTTCGCTTTTTTGGGCAAACAGCATTCAACTGTTTTATTCTCCTCAAAGTGCTGTTCGATTTTCGAAAACGTCAAGATCAACTAGTATGTCAGTTTCTACAAGCATTTTCTTGAAATATATTATCTTGATAGTTGTGCCACTGATTATAAGTTGCTGGAGCAAGTAGACATACAAAACGATTCCAAAATAAATGGTTAACCAAATTTTGTAATCAAGGCAACTCTGAATACATCATTCAACAACACATACGTACTTCATCGCTTTCTTCGAAATGAGGAGAACTGCATGTGTTATAACATGCTTTAATATATTCTTTATTATTTCCAAAATGATAACATTCATCATAGCTCTTTTCGAATAACCACGTCATCAGTATCCAGATAATTCAATTTCTTAAACCATGATTTACCATCTTTATCGGCTTTGCTGGAAACAATGGCTTTATACAAACCCTTACATTTTTCAAGTTACAAAATAGTATGAACAAGGATACGACCACGTTGTAGTGTGCTTCCCATTAAACAAAGGTAACATATTTGAATCTGCCACAAACTGAAATAAAATGCTGTTGATTTGGGTTAACCTAAATAGGATGAATATTCTCATGAGTTGGTTTGGTATGCTGTACAATCTACAGAAATAGGTTTTCCCATTCTACCAACGCTTCCTAGTTAAGAACATACACTTCTTCTTCTTGTAGTGCAGTCCTCTATCCAATCGCTCTCTAATCCAGGTCCTTGTTAGGTTAATTTATATTCTTAACGCCGCTTGCGGAAATTAGTCAGTTCTTCAATCCGGGATAAGCCTGCCCTACCGATATAGTTCTCTACATTTCAATTTATTGTGCGCAATGTTTTGAAAGCAAAATGCAGTCTGCAATTAGGCGGAAATTCTGTGGGTAACTTCCGCTGCATAACGTCTGCATTATTCCATTGGGAATGACTTTTGATGCCGTTCAACCCCACGCGTGGAGAAACGCATCCTGTCAATTGAAGATTTTGCCTTGCGAAGAGGCATTCGAGTTGAGGTTTTCGTACCAATACGTTGCGAAGCCGTCGCTTTCCGCTCTATCAAAATTCAGCCGGAGGTGTTTAGTTATGTAGAAACAGTAATTGCCGCAAGTGGTAACGCTTTGTGTGAATCGTGACTGTGGTATTTTTTCAAGCATAGCAATACCATTCACAGGACAAGTCGATTTAATGCGGATTTATTAAGTTGTGTTATGCATATTAACAATTTGGGTACCCATATTTTATCGTCTCGTTTAACATTGGTTATATCGATTTTATATCAAACTGGAAACTTTCCCCCGCCAGCCGCTTCTTGTTGCATTTACAACATCTCCAATCATTCCCTTCGTCTCGATTGTTCTACGTAGTGATCAAACTGCTAGTCATTGCCCTTTTCCTCCATGGCTTGAGGTATTATAACGAATTCTGCATTTCGGCAATTTACGGTCTTTTTGAAGTGCTTGCATGCTTAGTTCTAGCTCACCATTTTTTTATGTTTATTCAAGGTGTTTCGTCAAGTAGAAACATTGTAAAGACCTGGAGGTTGATTTTAACCTTGTGGCGCCCTCTTGACGTACCCCTATTCTGAAGTAGCAAAAAACTCATTTCAAGTGCCTCGAACCGTCTTTGTCTGGACTGAAAGCTAGCTGAAGCAAATAATTGTTACGGGTTGTTTTTCTTTTTTAGTTTTAAGTACCGATTGAACCTGTAACAAATTGACGCCCATCTGTGGGGTTTTGGTTTTATTGTTCTTCTTATTAAGTATCGTTCTTTCCAGAAACACTTGCTTCATTCAAATAATAAATTGAGGGAGAATTTTATGCGATTTGTGCAATTGGACTTCTGCATACTAACATTGAGTCAATAATTATTTTTCTATTTTATCTTCATCAAAACATCAAAATATATAACGTCATCTTTGTAAATATAGAAGGAAGTTTTGGCCTCTTCACATACATAGTTTCGGCAACAAACAGGAACAGGTTGTTTTCTACGTAATAATACTCGTATATCAACAACAGCATAGTGTGTGTTACTCTTTCTATTTGTCTGGATGAAATTCCAGTATTAATCTGATCGTTGTCAATTTTTTCAGCAGGACAGATTTTTTACATATTTAAAAGTTATTTACTTTTTAAATTTCTAGTAGCTACATTCCCTGTGATTTATTTATAGTTTTTAGTACTTGTTCTTGTTCTTCTCACATTTTTCACCAAGTTTTCGCGAGCTGCACTAAGTGAACAGGAATACCTCGTACATTTACCAATAAAGACAGATCTAATAATATTGGTCAACTAACATTTTTTCTAAATCAAATAACAGAATATCATAGTTTAAGAAACAATTTTTTAAGATAATAATTACTCATACACGTATGTTTCAACATTACCTTGTTACTTCCACAGTCTGGGTGAAGTATCCTTCATAAGGGATCTGAACCACGTATCTCCAAATGCCTTGATAGTTCTTCGCAAAGACTGGGGTGGCATATTCAACCTTAGCAGGGCAAGGCGTGGGTGGCCCTTCGTAGCGAGGAGCAGGAACTTCATCCCTTCTCTCCGCTGGCAGCTGAACAGTCTGGGTGTTGGTGGTGGGAAGCTCCCCATTGATGGCCTTATACAGCATACAGAAAAGGCCACCTTGGTCACAGTATTTCCGAGACTGTCGCTGCTGATCTGCATCGGTCGTTGCATTTTCCGCACTGCCATTGGTAGGCTTTTCAAAGACTGCCTGGCGTTTTGCACGATCCCTTTTGTCATAGGAAGATATCCTGTGAAAGACTAAGTGCTAACTCCGTTTCAACTTGAATTGCCGGCTACTCACGAATTCTGCGATATTTGCTCGTCCTGCACCTGGGCGACTTTCGGGAGCGTCTCGTCTGCTTTTAGAATGGGCAACGTTCGACTCAGGTACTTTAAGGTCTGATTTTTTTATTAATTCGCTGAAATAGAGGCGAAAATAATGATGATTTTACAGTAGTATAGCCAACTTACAAGGGATATGGAGATCCTAAACGTCTTGTCCCATGGGATTCCGAGGTATGCTGCCTTTATTTAAATCTCCGCATATGTTGTAGTACGAAGCTCTAGGTGCTTTTTCATCTTCCTCTTTACAGTCAACTGGGGCATACGTGTATGGGGGTGGTCGCACTCGGGGTGGTTCAGCGTTGGGAGACTCTACAAACGCGTAATATCCTTCAGGGGGCTCTTCTGTTGGTTCTATCGCCTTTATTACGCCCAAATAAAACGATAAGACCTGTAAGATGACAGAAATGCTCATTTAGATAAAGCAAGTCGGTACATTAGATACATAATATATTTAGATCAATACATTTAAATGACAGCAAATACTTTCTTATAACAATTCATTAATCCACTCCTTATTTTTCGCCTCTTTTACCTCTCGGAGTCAAGGGCCATAATAATAGTAATTTTTTAAATCTCTAATATAAGGTGGCTGATCCCATAAATAGTACGTCGTTACTCGCTTCATATACTGATCTAACTTGAATTATTAGAAACATCAAAGGTTAAGGTCATACGATATACGTATTATGTATGTAGTATTTCAATTAAAAAAAGATAATTTTATCAGGGAAATAAACAGACAACTAGAAAGAGTCAAACAAGCTAAAGATTAGAAGAAGAATGATCTCAATTGCAAACAATTATAGTGGAAAAGCACAACGATGGCTGGGAAAAAAGGAAGGAAACAAAAGGGAAGAATGGACGAAGAGTGCAGTCTGGCGATAGAAAACAGAAATAGAGAAAATACTAAGCCCCAAACAGAAGAAAGTAAGAAACAATTTAAGCCCCTTACGAAAGTGGGAGCCTCAATAATGACACGGTCCAATCCCGAAGTCGTTTGTTACTTAAATAAGGAAGCTAGCAAAACAAATATGCATAAAAAAGAAAAGAGAAAGAATGGAAAAAAGGCTTTGAATATTGGAAGAACATTACATCAATAAAGAAATCAGAATTTTTTATCAAGAAGTGAAAAAGGACAAAGAAACAATCACAAAATCAATAATGTATTGCAGAGATAAAGAAGGAAATTTAGTATAAAACAATTGTTAGAAGCGGTTAAGGAAGACTTACAAGGAATAAAGAACTGAACTGATGCAGTTGCAAAGAGAAGATGAAATGCTATTGTCGAGGAAATCTAAGTCAGGGGCTTATGGCCCTTAGCTATATACAGTGTGGTCCATTAAGTGTGCAACAAATGGGAAATTTTTTTATTAGTTGTACAATCGAAATTTAAATATTGCCAAAAGTTAGTGCATGTTCGATAACCATATTAGATGCCCTTAGAATGGCTTCAAGTCAAACAATATACAGGGCAGGACAAAAAATATGAAATTCGTTCAAGAACAAAGTTACCTTATTTCAAAAAATATAGCAAAATTTTATTGAGAAAACTTGTTTAGAATCAAAAGTTATGCTCAAATACAAATTCACAGCCTCCTATTCGAATTTTGGATTCTTTATTCTTTTTTCTAAATTTTGTATTATCCCCGTATGATACATATTTTTATTATTCTGATTTTATTAAGAGTTTTTCATATGCAAATTATTATTAGTAAAGCATTTGCCTTGTTAAGAAGAATATTTGTGAAATTCTAAAGTTCTGTTAAATAACGTTGCAACAAACATGAAGTGGACGCTTACCTAAAAAAATATAAATCCAAGTAAATTTTACAAATAAGCTTCAAGTTGCTAAAAGTTATTTAAAAGGGATATGGTTGTGGCTACTTTAAATACATATATATCAAAATAATAAAAATATGTATCATACGGGGGTAATACAAAATTTTCCAAAAAAGAATCAAAATTTGAATAGGAGGCCGTGACTTTGTATTTGAGCATAACTTTTAATTCTAAACAACTTTTCTCAATAAAATTTTGCTATATTTTTTGAAATAAGGTAACTTTGTTCTTGAACGAATTTCATATTTTTTGTCCTGCCCTGTATATTGTTTGACTTGAAGCCATTCTAAGGGCATCTAATATGGTTATCGAACATGCACTAACTTTTGGCAATATTTAAATTTCGATTGTACAACTAATAAAAAATTTCCCATTTGTTGCACACTTAATGGACCACACTGTATATACCGGGTGTCAACTAATTTATTAGACAAGTCATAACTTCTAGAGTAATAGGTGTATCAAAATGAGATTTGGTATAGGTAAATGGTATAGGGAGAGGAGAGTTTCGCATATTTTTCACTTTCCAGTAACTTCCGAGCTCTAATTCGAATTTTTAAATGGAACACCCCATATATTTTTGCATATTTGGATTTCTGAAACAATTTTGAATCAGAATGTGTCATTTTAAATAGTTTTTAAGCCTACTTGATGTTTTTAGAGCCACTTTTAATATGGCATCTAGGTGGCCATGATCGGACGCAAACTAATCTAAGGACCTCAGGTGATGTCAAAAATTACAATCGCAAAGTTTTAGTGATTAGTATGATAGATAGGAATAAGACAAGTTGGCAAAATCACGTTTTTTTTACAAATAGCGATCCTTTTTTGACAAGCACTTTCCGAAAAGAGGATTTTTTGGCGAATCTAACGATACTAATTTATTTACGATTGGATTAAAAATAAGCTCATAAGTTAAATATTTCTAAGCAAAATACTGGATAATAATTTATTTACTTTTGTCAAGTGTGCCATGGACTAATTTTTAAAATGTCACATTCTGATCCAAAATTGTCTCAGAAATCCAAATATGCAAAAATATACAGGGTGTTCTATTTAAAAATTCGAAATCGGAGCCATTCCCGGTGAAACTGGAAGTGACCGGAAAGTGAAAAATATGCAAAAACTCTCCTCTCCCTATACCATTTACCTATACCAAATCTCATTTTGATACACCTAATACTCTAGAAGTTATGACTTGTCTAATAAATTGGTGACACCCGGTATACTAGCTGGCCCGGCAAACGTTGTTCTGCCCAAAAATAATTTGTCTCTGAAACCCCGTTTCACCACTATAGAGTTTTAATTTTTTGTCATGTCCATCGTCTTGGAGTAAATGCCATTTTCGCAATCGACGTCCCAAAAACCTCAATAACGACACCCATATCGATTGGGTTAGGTTTTCCGTCAGTTTTGACACAAAATGACGCAAATCCTAACCTGCTAACCTCGAATTTGACATTGACGTACAGTGTCACCACATATTATTCATACGTTGAATTTCCACAGATCGCTGAGGAACAGTTTTTTTTTGGATCTCTCGATATATAAAGATATGTGACTCACAAACGTTTTATACGTATAATATGCAGGTGTATTGCGGAGCTCAACCACCTGGGCCTTACGTCATCTCTAATAGACCCTACTATATCAAAAATATTGGTGGGGGGAGGGGGGGGGGTTGAAATTTTGGGGGACCCGACAGACATTGTCCTGTCCGAACGTTGGTTTGCCTGCTATTAGCAGGTTCAGCAAAGGTTTTTTCGATTTTCTAATTTCGATTTTTTTTCATTTTAAAAATATTGGGGGCGGTGGGGGTGAAATTTTGGGGTTATATGTTATGATATGCGAGAAATCTTTAAAAATTTAAAAAGAGAATTTGTCAAAAAAAATTTAAAAAGTTCCTAGAACCCGATTGCAGCGCCACCTACCGGATCCAATTGTGAATCTAAACCATCCAGCGACCCACTCAAACACACACAAAAAATTTCATCAAAATCGGTCCAGCCGTTTAGGAGGAGTTCAGTGACATACACACGTACAGAAGAATTATATATATAAAGACTAGCTGGCCCGGCAAACGTTGTTCTGCCCAAAAATAATTTGTCTCTGAAACCCGTTTCACCACTATAGTTTTAATTTTATGTCATGTCCATCGTCTTGGAGTAAATGCCATTTTCGCAAACAACGTCCAAAAAACCTCAATAACGACACCCATATCGATTGTTTAGGCTTATTTACCCCATTTCACCCCCTAAGTGGTAGCGGACAAGACAGACGTTGTCCTGCCCGAACGTTGGTTTGCTGCTATTAGCAGGTTCAGCAAACGTTTTTTCGATATTCGAATTTTCGATTTTTTTCATTTTAAAAAATATTGGAAGTGGTGGGGGGAGGGGGGTAAAATTTTGGGGTTATATGTTCTGATATGCGAGTAATTTTAAAAGAAATTTTAAAAAATCGTCAAAAAATAAAAAAGAAAGTCCTAGAACCCGATTGCAGCGCCACCTACCGGGTTCAATTGTGAATATAAACCATCCAGGGGCTCACTCAAACACACAAAAATTCATCAAAATCGGTTCAGCTGTTTAGGAGTTCAGTCACATACACATGTACAGAAAAATTATATATATAAAGATTTTCATTTTAAAAAATATTGCGGGGCGGTGGGGGGTGAAATTATGGGGAACCCGACAGACGTTGTCCTGCCCGAACGTTGGTTTGCCTGCTATTATCAGGTTCAGCAAAGTTTTTTTCGATTTTCGAATTTTTGATTTTTTTTATTTTAAAAAATATTGAGGGTTGGTTGGGGGTGAAATTTTAGGGTTATATGCTCTGATATGCGAGATATCTTTAAAAAAAATAAAAAAGAAATTTGTCAAAAAAAAATTCAAAAAATTCCTAGAACCCGATTGCAGCGCCACCTACCGGGTCCAATTGTGAATCTAAACCATTCAGGGACCCACTCAAATACACACAAAAAATTTCATCAAAATCGGTCCAGCCGTTTAGGAGGAGTTCAGTCACATACACACGTACAGAAGAATTATATATATAAAGATATTTAGGTGTATTGTGGAGCTCAACCACCTGGGGCCTTACGTCATCTCTAATAGACCCTACTATATCAAAATATTGGTGGGGAGGAGGGGGGGGGGTGAAATTTTGGGGGACCCGACAGACGTTGTCCTGTCCGAACGTTGGTTTGCCTGCTATTAGCAGGTTCAGCAAAGGTTTTTTCGATTTTCTAATTTTCGATTTTTTTTTCATTTTAAAAAATATTGAGGGCGGTGGGGAGTGAAATTTTGGGGTTATATGTTATGATATGCGGAGAAATCTTTAAAAAATTTAAAAAGAGAAATTTATCAAAAAAATTTAAAAAAATTCCTAGAACCCGATTGCAGCGCCACCTACCGGGTCCAATTGTGAATCTAAACCATTCAGGGACCCACTCAAATACACTCAAAAAATTTCATCAAAATCGGTCCAGCCGTTTAGGAGGAGTTCAGTCACATACACACGTACAGAAGAATTATATATATAAAGATATGCAGGTGTATTGTGGAGCTCAACCACCTGGGCCTTACGTCATCTCTAATAGACCCTACTATATCAAATATTGGTGGGGAGGAGGGGGGGGGGTGAAATTTTGGGGGACCCGACAGACGTTGTCCTGTCCGAACGTTGGTTTGCCTGCTATTAGCAGGTTCAGCAAAGGTTTTTTCGATTTTCTAATTTCGATTTTTTTTTCATTTTAAAAAATATTGAGGGCGGTGGGGAGTGAAATTTTGGGGTTATATGTTATGATATGCGAGAAATCTTTAAAAAATTTAAAAAGAGAAATTTATCAAAAATTTTTAAAAAAATTCCTAGAACCCGATTGCAGCGCCACCTACCGGGTCCAATTGTGAATCTAAACCATTCAGGGACCCACTCAAATACACACAAAAAATTTCATCAAAATCGGTCCAGCCGTTTAGGAGGAGTTCAGTCACATACACACGTACAGAAGAATTATATATATAAAGATATTTAGGTGTATTGTGGAGCTCAACCACCTGGGCCTTACGTCATCTCTAATAGACCCTACTATATCAAAATATTGGTGGGGAGGAGGGGGGGGGGTGAAATTTTGGGGGACCCGACAGACGTTGTCCTGTCCGAACGTTGGTTTGCCTGCTATTAGCAGGTTCAGCAAAGGTTTTTTCGATTTTCTAATTTTCGATTTTTTTTCATTTTAAAAAATATTGAGGGCGGTGGGGAGTGAAATTTTGGGGTTATATGTTATGATATGCGAGAAATCTTTAAAAATTTAAAAAGAGAAATTTATCAAAAAAATTTTAAAAAAATTCCTAGAACCCGATTGCAGCGCCACCTACCGGGTCCAATTGTGAATCTAAACCATTCAGGGACCCACTCAAATACACTCAAAAATTTCATCAAAATCGGTCCAGCCGTTTAGGAGGAGTTCAGTCACATACACACGTACAGAAGAATTATATATATAAAGATATGCAGGTGTATTGTGGAGCTCAACCACCTGGGCCTTACGTCATCTCTAATAGACCCTACTATATCAAAATATTGGTGGGGAGGAGGGGGGGGGGTGAAATTTTGGGGGACCCGACAGACGTTGTCCTGTCCGAACGTTGGTTTGCCTGCTATTAGCAGGTTCAGCAAAGGTTTTTTCGATTTTCTAATTTTCGATTTTTTTTTCATTTTAAAAAATATTGAGGGCGGTGGGGAGTGAAATTTTGGGGTTATATGTTATGATATGCGAGAAATCTTTAAAAAATTTAAAAAGAGAAATTTATCAAAAATTTTTTAAAAAAATTCCTAGAACCCGATTGCAGCGCCACCTACCGGGTCCAATTGTGAATCTAAACCATTCAGGGACCCACTCAAATACACACAAAAAATTTCATCAAAATCGGTCCAGCCGTTTAGGAGGAGTTCAGTCACATACACACGTACAGAAGAATTATATATATAAAGATATTTAGGTGTATTGTGGAGCTCAACCACCTGGGCCTTACGTCATCTCTAATAGACCCTACTATATCAAAATATTGGTGGGGAGGAGGGGGGGGGTGAAATTTTGGGGGACCCGACAGACGTTGTCCTGTCCGAACGTTGGTTTGCCTGCTATTAGCAGGTTCAGCAAAGGTTTTTTCGATTTTCTAATTTTCGATTTTTTTTCATTTTAAAAATATTGAGGGCGGTGGGGAGTGAAATTTTGGGGTTATATGTTATGATATGCGAGAAATCTTTAAAAAATTTAAAAAGAGAAATTTATCAAAAAATTTTAAAAAAATTCCTAGAACCCGATTGCAGCGCCACCTACCGGGTCCAATTGTGAATCTAAACCATTCAGGGACCCACTCAAATACACTCAAAAAATTTCATCAAAATCGGTCCAGCCGTTTAGGAGGAGTTCAGTCACATACACACGTACAGAAGAATTATATATATAAAGATATGCAGGTGTATTGTGGAGCTCAACCACCTGGGCCTTACGTCATCTCTAATAGACCCTACTATATCAAAATATTGGTGGGGAGGAGGGGGGGGGGTGAAATTTTGGGGGACCCGACAGACGTTGTCCTGTCCGAACGTTGGTTTGCCTGCTATTAGCAGGTTCAGCAAAGGTTTTTTCGATTTTCTAATTTTCGATTTTTTTTTCATTTTAAAAAATATTGAGGGCGGTGGGGAGTGAAATTTTGGGGTTATATGTTATGATATGCGAGAAATCTTTAAAAAATTTAAAAAGAGAAATTTATCAAAAATTTTTTAAAAAAATTCCTAGAACCCGATTGCAGCGCCACCTACCGGGTCCAATTGTGAATCTAAACCATTCAGGGACCCACTCAAATACACACAAAAAATTTCATCAAAATCGTCCAGCCGTTTAGGAGGAGTTCAGTCACATACACACGTACAGAAGAATTATATATATAAAGATATTTAGGTGTATTGTGGAGCTCAACCACCTGGGCCTTACGTCATCTCTAATAGACCCTACTATATCAAAATATTGGTGGGGAGGAGGGGGGGGGGTGAAATTTTGGGGGACCCGACAGACGTTGTCCTGTCCGAACGTTGGTTTGCCTGCTATTAGCAGGTTTCAGCAAAGGTTTTTTCGATTTCTAATTTTCGATTTTTTTTCATTTAAAAAATATTGAGGGCGGTGGGGAGTGAAATTTTGGGGTTATATGTTATGATATGCGAGAAATCTTTAAAAAATTTAAAAGAGAAATTTATCAAAAAAATTTTAAAAAATTCTAGAACCCGATTGCAGCGCCACCTACCGGGTCCAATTGTGAATCTAAACCATTCAGGGACCCACTCAAATACACTCAAAAAATTTCATCAAAATCGGTCCAGCCGTTTAGGAGGAGTTCAGTCACATACACACGTACAGAAGAATTATATATATAAAGATATGCAGGTGTATTGTGGAGCTCAACCACCTGGGCCTTACGTCATCTCTAATAGACCCTACTATATCAAAATATTGGTGGGGAGGAGGGGGGGGGGTGAAATTTTGGGGGACCCGACAGACGTTGTCCTGTCCGAACGTTGGTTTGCCTGCTATTAGCAGGTTCAGCAAAGGTTTTTTCGATTTTCTAATTTTCGATTTTTTTTTTCATTTTAAAAAATATTGAGGGCGGTGGGGAGTGAAATTTTGGGGTTATATGTTATGATATGCGAGAAATCTTTAAAAAATTTAAAAAGAGAAATTTATCAAAAATTTTTTAAAAAATTCCTAGAACCCGATTGCAGCGCCACCTACCGGGTCCAATTGTGAATCTAAACCATTCAGGGACCCACTCAAATACACACAAAAAATTTCATCAAAATCGGTCCAGCCGTTTAGGAGGAGTTCAGTCACATACACACGTACAGAAGAATTATATATATAAAGATTATATATATATATATACTAGCTGGCCCGGCAAACGTTGTTCTGCCCAAAAATAATTTGTCTCTGAAACCCCGTTTCACCACTATAGAGTTTTAATTTTTTGTCATGTCCATCGTCTTGGAGTAAATGCCATTTTCGCAATCGACGTCCCAAAAAACCTCAATAACGACACCCATATCGATTGGGTTAGGTTTTCCGTCAGTTTTGACACAAAATGACGCAAATCCTAACCTGCTAACCTCGAATTTGACATTGACGTACAGTGTCACCAACATATTATTCATACGTTGAATTTCCACAGATCGCTGAGGAACAGTTTTTTTTGGATCTCTCGATATATAAAGATATGTGACTCACAAACGTTTTATACGTATAATATGCAGGTGTATTGTGGAGCTCAACCACCTGGGCCTTACGTCATCTCTAATAGACCATACGATATCAAAATATTGGTGGGCGGTGAGAGGGGGGGGGGGGGGTGAAATTTTGGGATACCCGACAGACGTTGTCCTGTCCGAACGTTGGTTTGCCTGCTATTAGCAGGTTCAGCAAAGGTTTTTTCGATTTTCTAATTTTCGATTTTTTTTCATTTTAAAAAATATTGGGGGCGGAGGGGGGTGAAATTTTGGGGTTATATGTTATAATATGCGAGAAATCTTTAACAAATTTAAAAAGGGAAATTTGTCAAAAAGATTTTAAAAAAATTCCTAGAACCCGATTGCAGCGCCACCTACCGGATCCAATTGTGAATCTAAACCATCCAGGGACCCACTCAAACACACACAAAAAATTTCATCAAAATCGGTCCAGCCGTTTAGGAGGAGTTCAGTGACATACACACGTACAGAAGAATTATATATATAAAGATATGCAGGTGTATTGTGGAGCTCAACCACCTGGGCCTTACGTCATCTCTAATAGACCCTACTATATCAAAATATTGGTGGGGAGGAGGGGGGGGGGTGAAATTTTGGAGGACCCGACAGACGTTGTCCTGTCCGAACGTTGGTTTGTCTGCTATTAGCAGGTTCAGCAAAGTTTTTTCGATTTTCTAATTTTCGATTTTTTTTCATTTTAAAAAATATTGAGGGCGGTGGGGAGTGAAATTTTGGGGTTATATGTTATGATATGCGAGAAATCTTTAAAAAATTTAAAAAGAGAAATTTGTCAAAAAAAATTTAAAAAAATTCCTAGAACCCGACTGCAGCGCCACCTACCGGATCCAATTGTGAATCTAAACCATCCAGGTACCCACTCAAACACACACAAAAAATTTCATCAAAATCGGTCCAGCCGTTTAGGAGGAGTTCAGTGACATACACACGTACAGAAGAATTATATATATAAAGATATGCAGGTGTATTGTGGAGCTCAACCACCTGGCCTTACGTCATCTCTAATAGACCCTACTATATCAAAATATTGGTGGGGAGGAGGGGGGGGGTGAAATTTTGGAGGACCCGACAGACGTTGTCCTGTCCGAACGTTGGTTTGCCTGCTATTAGCAGGTTCAGCAAAGTTTTTTCGATTTTCTAATTTTCGATTTTTTTTCATTTTAAAAAATATTGAGGGCGGTGGGGAGTGAAATTTTGGGGTTATATGTTATGATATGCGAGAAATCTTTAACAAATTTAAAAAGGGAAATTTGTCAAAAAGATTTTAAAAAAATTCCTAGAACCCGATTGCAGCGCCACCTACCGGATCCAATTGTGAATCTAAACCATCCAGGGACCCACTCAAACACACACAAAAAATTTCATCAAAATCGGTCCAGCCGTTTAGGAGGAGTTCAGTGACATACACACGTACAGAAGAATTATATATATAAAGATATGCAGGTGTATTGTGGAGCTCAACCACCTGGGCCTTACGTCATCTCTAATAGACCCTACTATATCAAAATATTGGTGGGGAGGAGGGGGGGGGTGAAATTTTGGAGGACCCGACAGACGTTGTCCTGTCCGAACGTTGGTTTGTCTGCTATTAGCAGGTTCAGCAAAGTTTTTTCGATTTTCTAATTTTCGATTTTTTTTCATTTTAAAAAATATTGAGGGCGGTGGGGAGTGAAATTTTGGGTTATATGTTATGATATGCGAGAAATCTTTAAAAAATTTAAAAGAGAAATTTGTCAAAAAAAATTTAAAAAAATTCCTAGAACCCGACTGCAGCGCCACCTACCGGATCCAATTGTGAATCTAAACCATCCAGGTACCCACTCAAACACACACAAAAAATTTCATCAAAATCGGTCCAGCCGTTTAGGAGGAGTTCAGTGACATACACACGTACAGAAGAATTATATATATAAAGATATGCAGGTGTATTGTGGAGCTCAACCACCTGGGCCTTACGTCATCTCTAATAGACCCTACTATATCAAAATATTGGTGGGGAGGAGGGGGGGGGTGAAATTTTGGAGGACCCGACAGAGACGTTGTCCTGTCCGAACGTTGGTTTGTCTGCTATTAGCAGGTTCAGCAAAGTTTTTTCGATTTTCTAATTTTCGATTTTTTTTCATTTTAAAAAATATTGAGGGCGGTGGGGAGTGAAATTTTGGGGTTATATGTTATGATATGCGAGAAATCTTTAAAAAATTTAAAAAGAGAAATTTGTCAAAAAAAATTTAAAAAAATTCCTAGAACCCGACTGCAGCGCCACCTACCGGATCCAATTGTGAATCTAAACCATCCAGGTACCCACTCAAACACAC
This sequence comes from Agriotes lineatus, assembly GCA_940337035.1. NCBI lineage: Eukaryota > Metazoa > Arthropoda > Insecta > Coleoptera > Elateridae > Agriotes > Agriotes lineatus. Next base: position 53,374 of record CALNHX010005625.1, on the reverse strand, counting down.
ACAAAAAATTTCATCAAAATCGGTCCAGCCGTTTAGGAGTTCAGTCACATACACACGTACAGAAGAATTATATATATAAAGATATGGCTCAAAAGCCGGCCAAGTATGGATTGAGAATTTACGCCCTCTGTGACTCACAAACGTTTTATACGTATAATATGCAGGTGTATTGTGGAGCTCAACCACCTGGGCCTTACGTCATCTCTAATAGACCCTACTATATCAAAATATTGGTGGGGAGGAGGGGGGGGGTGAAATTTTGGGGGACCCGACAGACGTTGTCCTGTCCGAACGTTGGTTTGCCTGCTATTAGCAGGTTCAGCAAAGGTTTTTTCGATTTTCTAATTTTCGATTTTTTTTCATTTTAAAAAATATTGGGGGCGGAGGGGGGTGAAATTTTGGGGTTATATGTTCTAATATGAGAGAAATCTTTAAAAAATTTAAAAAGGGAAATTTGTCAAAAAGATTTTAAAAAAATTCCTAGAACCCGATTGCAGCGCCACCCTACCGGATCCAATTGTGAATCTAAACCATCCAGGGACCCACTCAAACACACACAAAAAATTTCATCAAAATCGGTCCAGCCGTTTAGGAGGAGTTCAGTCACATACACACGTACAGAAGAATTATATATATAAAGATATATCACTTTCTACATTATTTATTGCTTTCATATTATTAGTATACATTTAAACAATTTTCGGACTTCGCAGTTCTTCTCTTCACATCATCACTATTGAAGTATTACTATAGGGTCTCTTAATTCTGCTAGCAGGCAGCTTTCCGACCAAATCGAAGCTGTGCTGATCAAGTACTGGCCTTAACAACCCACATTGAGCATGGTTTCCAAAGACAACTTAAAACCTCGGCTATCTTCTTAGATCTTACGGCAGCATATGACACAGTATGGAGAAAAGGAATGTTATATAAATTAATCAACGCAATACCTTGTATCAAAATATATAAACTAATAAGTAACATGCTGCAAGATAGACTGTTCAGAGTTCACCTACATGGCTATTGCAGTAAAATACGGCATTTGAATAATGGTCTACCACAGGGCTCGGTCCTTGTGCCCCTCCTCTTTAATTTATATACGCACGACCTACCATAAACCCGTTCCAGAAAGTTTATCTATGCCGACGATATTGTATTGACGACACAACATCGTACGTTTAAAGACGCTGAAGACAAATTAACCGAAGATCTACTCTACTTTTCATCTGTACTTCAAAAAGTGGAGACTATGCCCAAACCCAGCCAAAACAGAGGTAACGACTTTCCACCTAAACAACAAAGCGGCAAAGACTGAACTTGCTGTCACATTTAATGGAACAAAGTTAAAACACAACTTCAACCCAAAATACTTGGGTGTAACACTAGACAGATCATTAACCTATAAACAACATTTAGAAGGAACTGCCACCAAGATTAGAACAAGAAACAACATCTTACAAAAACTTACTGGCACTACATGGGGCGCCTCCGCTAACTCACTACGGACAGCCGGGCTCGCGCTGTCATACTCTGTGGCGGAGTATTGCTGTCCAGTCTGGTTAAACAGCGCTCACGTGAATAAAATAGATGTACAACTTAATAATACAATGCGAATAGTAACAGGGGCTGTCCGGTCTACTCCTACAGAATGGTTACCAATATTAAGTAACATACCCCCACCAGAGCTACGACAGGCCCAGGCTTTACAGAGACTAAATGAGAAGATTCAAACTAATGACACGCTTCCGATCAATCATGATTTGAGACTCACCCCTGCAACAAGATTAAAATCAAGAAGATCCCCTCTAATGTCCCCAGTGAAAGAACTGAATGTCAAAGAAGCATGGGAAGAAAAATGGCGGGGATCCCCTTATGGTATAAGGGCAACACAAATCACACCTTCGGAAAATCCCCCTGGTTTCGAACTATCCCGAGGTTTATGGACCAAGTTAAACAGGATACGCACAGGACATGGACGATGTAAAAGTTTGATGCACAAATGGGGCTACACAGAATCTGCAGAATGCGAATGTGGAGCAGAAGAGCAAACCATAACCCACATTGTAACCGAATGTCCAATATATCGTTACGACGGAAATCCCGAGGACATATACTCATTAACAACAAAGGGAAAAGACTGGCTTCTTAACTTAAAGCTCGATTTATAATCACATCGGCAATGTTAGTTGTGTTAGTTATTTTTAGCATTAATTTTCAGTTAATTTAAAGAATGTTACCTAGTAAGTTTGTTTAATGTAATATGTCTCATACGAAATATATATATATATATATTCTGCTAGCTTCTTAAGACCATAATTATTATAATTATATAATTTACTTTCAAGATCACCTATTTTATTATTAGCAAACTCTAGTTTGCTCGAGAAATAAATTCGTAGTTTTAATTGCTACAAATTTTCCTTGTACTTCAAGAGTGTTCAAAATTATGTACAGAATAGGTACAAACATCTTAACGTTGCCAATACTACTGAAAAAGAGAAAGGAAACGCTTAGTAATGCTCGTTACATCAATTTACAAATTAAAAAAAAAAATGTTACCAGTGAGATCCAAACTCAAACTTTCCGTGGCTTCAACCACTGCGCCAAGACTACGCGCGTGCTATATTCGCTTCTGGCTGCGTTATAAAAACGTTAGAGATTTTTTACCATCTACGAGGTCCACCTTGTTGGTCCCATTTTTGTAAAACTTGAACTGTCTGCAAATTATTACGTTTATCTTTTCCTCAGTTAGGGTGCTCACCCTGTATATATTTGACCGAATGTATATTCTGTTTCGAGCCAGGTAGATTTGTAATCCGCATACAAAAACATTCTTTTCCTCTAACAAATAGTTTTTGGGTTATACCGCCAACGTTTTCTCACGAATACAATACTTTCTTCGCATTTTCGGTGAGGAAAGTAAAAAGTGAACATCAAATATAACAACCATAATCTGCAAAACCAAGATATACAAAAACAATACCAAAACACTATACAAAAGCATTAAAAAAAAATATGGTGTGATACACGCACACAACTTCCTTCTACAGTGTACTTATAATAAAACAAAAAGTTTATTTTTAAGTTTTAAGCATTTGTAAAAAATTTTAAAAAATTCTGCAAAAACCGTATAAAAGACAAATTTTCTCTAAAATGTTAAGCCGAATTTCAAAATGTAACAATATACCGGGTGTTCTATTTAAAATAGGATTTAATAAAAAAGAAATCCATTTTAGAGGTATTCAACAGGAAAATCACCTATCTCACATCAATACACAATAAAAGTGAAACGTTAGAAAAAAAATCGTTAGAATCGTTTTTGAAAAACTCGAAAACACTGAAAAATCACAAGAGTAAACACCATACTTTCGGTGATACAGGGTGTCCCAAAAAGAATGGAACACTGATTAGTCACAGATTCCTTAGATTATAACAAAACGATTTAACCTAATATACCTTAGTACAAAGTCTCTCGAGTAAGAAATTATAGGGCCCTAAAGTGCAATTGTTTATTTTTACTTCCTTTTACGATACAGGAAGTATTGGATTCACCCCAAAAATTCGAAATTGAGTTTTCAACAGATCTTCACTTTGTAGACTCCCCCGAACACAAAAAACATGTTTTTGTTTGTTGGTTTGTCTACGTGTCTGTCTGTGTGCATGTCTGTGTGTCGTTGAAATTTCATATATAAGTTTTGTGCACTATCTAGATGCGACAGCAAACTTTTGAAGAAAATCGTGATTTTCCAGATTCTTTCGATTTTTTTTCAAAAACGGCTCTAAGGATTTTTTCCAAACTTTACACTTATATTACATTTTTAATGTGTATTGATGTGAGATAGGTGATTTTCCGGTTGAATACCTCTAAAATGAGTTTATTTTGTTTTTCCCTATTTGTTCTATTAACTCCTATTTTAAATAGAACACCAAGTATATAATTAGATTTTTGAATTCAGCTTAAAATTTTAGAGAAATGTTGTCTCTTGAACTAACGCTCTATTTTGTGAGGTTTTTGTAGAATTTGTAATTTTTAAAAAATGCTTAAAAATTCAAATTCATATTTTTGGCTAATTATAAGATCACTGTAAAAGGAAGTTGTGTGCGTGTATCACACCAGAGTTTTTATTTTTACGAAAATCGTACGACACTCATTAATGACCAATAGAAAAATTAGTTCACGAGCCGTATCCAAGACAACAACAAAATTTCTTGGAATTTTTTTGTAGGTAGATATTACTTCTTTTTAGGGTTGGTGTCGTTACGATTTTCTTACCGAATCTGCATTCGAGCATTAATTCATATCCGGAAATTATTTTTCGTGCATTCAACAACGTCCTAATTTGCCCTCGCGTCCCGCTCGCGCAAATTAATACGACGTTGTTGGAACGCACTCAAAAAAATTTCCGGAGAGAATTAATGCTCTTATGAGATTATATGTGAAAATCGTACGACACTCATTAATGACCAATAGAAAAATTAGTTCACGAGCCATAACCAAGACAACAACAAAATTTCTTGGAAATTTTTTGTGGGTAGACATTATTTCTTTTTAGGGTTTGTGTCGTTACGATTTTCTTACTGAATCTGCATTCGAGCATTAATTCATATCCGGAAATTATTTTTCGTGCATTCCAACAACGTCCTAATTTGCCCTCGCGTCCCGCTCGCGCAAATTAATACGACGTTGTTGGAACGCACTCAAAAAATTTCCGGAAAGAATTAATGCTCTTATGAGATTATATGTGATAATTTTTTACAAATATAAAGATATCGATTTCAATATTGGTACGCCTGCTTACCGTTATGTACTGCACTAATACAAATATTTTCATGAACTAGACTTGACTGTAAGAGGCACTTTACCTACCTCTAAGAACCTCTTTTACCTCTAACTTTGTTATCTGTAAGATTCTTTTAAATTTTAGGTTATCGTCCGAAAGAAGATTAAAAAGTGTAAAAATAAAGAGCTCTTAGTGCATAAGCGTAAAAGCAACCGTTTGCTTTAAAATGCCACCGACTAGCTAAGAAAAATGGATCGGATTCAACCTACCTTCGAAAAGGCGAAAAGTAAATTAAAGAGCGCGAAGTAAATGCCAACTAGCTCGTTTCGTGATAATTCCGTAAGGCTACGAACCAATAAGTGACTCAAACGTAGCAAAAGAAAATACGCCACAAGTAAAACTCAAGTTTTAACAAAGATCGTATTGTAACCTATGGTCCTTGTGCTTACTGGTTTTTAAGGAAATAAAACAGCTATGAAAGTTAAATAGACGTGTATTATAGAAAACCCAAAAATTATGAACAATTAAATTGGTTTTAACCCCATGGGCGTACTGACTATTTATGTAATAAGCTTCATAAAAATGATTGACCAGTTACGTTTAATTAATAACATAATTACACCCTAGAAAGCAAGATATACCTAGAGCAACCCCTGTGTTACGTTTGTTAATAAATACCATAAATTCTAACCTAAACTCCCGTGCCGACGGATCTCATGTGGAAGTTTTCTTATATTTTTAACGTGTCGCCCGGATATATTAAAGAACCGAAAGTGTTATGCTGAATTTTGGAAATCCCTGTCCTCCTTCTCGAATTTTCGTTGTTGGCTGGCACTTCTCACATAAAATTTTTACTTAGTTACAGTGGTTGGTCGCGAAACGCGGCTTGCACCGGTATTTAATTAATTTGCTCGCGGAATTTCGGAAAGAATTGCCCGCCGCTGTTCGCGCGTTCCCCAAGGACTTTCAAACGCTTTCTTCGGTTTCTGCCGGGTTTGTGTCGTACTTCACCGTTTTGCAAAATTACATAAAAAGGACTTTTTATTCGCGGTCTCTTGGACTTACTTACTTTGCAATTGTCACGCTAAGTTTTGCACGTGAGTGCCAGTCGGCAGTAATTTCTTTATTTCTCTGGAATGCGTTCTCACTGATTAGCACCGGATGTAAGACGATAGGGTCTTCATTGTTGCAATGTAACCTTTTGCGTTCTTAATAAATAAACTCAGCAAGTTTTGCTCCTACGTGTTCTTGATACTTTCTTACAATTTTTAATTTAATTAAAAGCACATTTTTGCGGTTTGTTACAGTATAAGGGTAGTAATTCGTACCTTGGAGATAATAACAAGTAATGTATAAATAACAAATCATAATTACTGGCATAAACAAACTCTTGAGAACACTTAATTATATAACGAATATCACAAGGTAGTAAATGTCACAGATCATGCAGGAAATGGCTTATATCTAACATATAAATTTGCATGAAAGACTCGCTTCTAGTACGCTGATTACTTCAAAAATACACAGGATCAACCGCTATATAACGCTTCTGAGTAGAAGGACCCGGAAATGATCACATTAAGCAGTAGTGCTAATCAAATAACATTCATTCACTGAGCGATTAAAATGTTTTACACTTTCCCAAATACAATCTAATTATTTTGTAACCGAGGGCTATGCATTCAAGTACCTGCATATTGCTCACACTCAACTAGATTATGTTACTTGCTGGGATAACAAACCATTGTACAATTTTAACAAAAAACGCACGGAGCTCTAACAGCTTTGGAAAATGTGTAGAGGTTGACGTTTAGCCATTCAATAATTCTAAACTAACGCAACCGTTATTCTTAACCTGTAAGAAACCTCTCAGCACAGGAATTGCCCCGTGAACTTAAAAAAATTAAAAGGGTGAAGCCCAGGTAGTTACACTCGATACAATAACATGTGATCCAATATACATTTGAATCTCCAAAGCAGGGTGAAGCATCTAATAATTTCGAACCGATGTAATGATTACAATTGTTTTTCTAACAGAAAGTAGCTACTCGTCGAGCATCTCTGGAGCTATGGCTTGGGTACCTGAAAATCTTCTGCAGGAACTAATGCAGGCCCTCATCTCGCCTGACTAAACACCTGAAAAACTGGTGGATTAAAATTTGTATAACGAACAACTATCCTACACATGGAGCAAGGCATACAGGACTCACACACACAACAATCTGTAATCGCACAATCAGGTCCGGACTCCGACCTTGATACTCGGCCTCTGCCAGCAAGAAAATACTAACAGAAACATAATCAGAGGGTGAATCTACAAAGGACAAAAATGCTTACCAGAGCTTTGCAACCTGAATAAATCTAAAAATTGCAACTTTCTCGCCCACGCAGCCCGTGGTTTTAGGTTATAGAACGCTAGTCGACTTTCTAAATTCCCTCATTGATAACACGGACATCAAAAAGTAAAACACCTCATCTAGAATTCGCCGTATCAATATTGTACAGTGATACGAACCATTTTAGTTTGTGAAAAGTTCCAAAAAAGAGGTCCCAAGCTTTCCACACGCGGCTTGTGGTTTTACATATAACAGTAGAGAATACAGAAAAATGAATATAGAATAAAACCACCAAATTCGATTAATTCCGAGTATAGTAAGGACTACGACGAGAAGACCAACCATCGCCGTTACTATTTATGTGGCACTAGAAAAATAATCAGGGCTAGCGGGATAAATGAAAACGGGAATATTTACAGCAAGAATGACCTGTAGTATCCCCATGTCTCGATGAAACAAATATATAACCAACTAAGATATATAAAATTTCCGTAAAACATCTAATCACAATGCAGCGAAAACACGAGCTAAAATGAGACCTTGAAAATAACAGTCGTGAAAATTGTAAGAGACAGAGTATCAAGTAATAGAATAAGCCATCAATGCAAAAAAACAGAAGGTTGGAAAATTTATAAAAATCAGAAAGAAAACTTGAAACGCTCGCGTTACAAAACTAGGTTACCGATCAATTAGCAAGAATAGTCAGATCGAACGCACCATAGGGGAAGAGAAGGACTCAGAGTTGCATGTAGCTATCATTGGCGTAACTAGAGGGGGGGGGGGGGGCAGGGGGGCCAGGCCCTCCCCAGAGTGCCGCCTGGCCCACCCCAGAAAAATATAAGCTAAATAAATGTAAAAATCTGCTTTTATTATTAACCCATTTAAACTAAGGGGTTGGTTATCAACCCCCACACGTTCTTACATTTGTGGTTTTATTATCTTTTTGGCTTAAAAACATTATATTATAAATACCATTTGTTGGACGGATGGCTCGAATCCGACATAATAATAATTTTGGTGTCAATCGACTCAGGGTGACGCAAGTCAGCCAGTAGTAGGGTTTTCAAATTTTTATAAGTGACTTTTTTATGTGGATTTTTTTGTTAATAGCTAACCTCAAAATTAACTCGACATACAAAATGGATCACTCGTGTACAAATTGCATTAAATGAATTATTTCGCGCCCAATTTGAGTGCAGAACGCTAGTGAATAATAATATGCAAGAGAAAACATTATTAGTTAGCCAATAATTACTTTGAAAAGACTGTTTTCGTCTGAATATTTTTTTTAGTTAATTGTGCACCATTTTTGTTATTTTCTCTTAAGTTTTCTATAAATAAAGAACCAATTTATGTGCACAGAAAAATATAATTGCAATTATTTCATATGCGGGTAAGTAAATGAGCTGCCAGTCCAAATTTACGGTGACTTGCTATTTGGAGGTTTGCTTTGCCTAAAGAGTTGAGTTTATAGCTTTGAAAAGTACGATCCAGAATTTTGTGTTTAATAGTGTTCTATGTAAGCAAAGTAAATTTTGTGGTGTTTGAATTTCCACAGTTGCTAGCCCAAGACAGAACAAAGAGAAATCACAATAACAATTAAAAGGATATTGATATTTTCAAGAAAGTATTTGCTTCGACGATACTGAAAAAACTAAAAATTGTGTCTCAAAAACGTGTAAATGGAAACCAAGTGATGTTTCCCAAAAAAATCTGTTTCTTCTGGAATAATATTTTTACCGCCAACTTCATTTAGTTGCAAGAAATAATCTATACATTTTTTATGTTGTTTATGAATCGAGAAATAATTTATTAATATGCTATTCAGACAAATAGTATTACGAGGGTAGCACCCATAATTTCTGCAAAGCAACAGATCAAGTGCACCATGGAAATCAAACTTGACATAAAACCAATGTTTGTTGTTTTCTAGTTTAACAGTCCAAATTTAGTTTTGATCATTGCAACAGTTATTACATAGTTAATTTTGAAATAAGTGTTGTGCAGCAAAAATAAATGTAACGAGAGAAAATTTTAGAACCATAATTTACTATGCCTTTAAAAGTTCCATATCTCCGAAAGACAGTTTTGGATGACCTCGTGCTGCTTTGGTGACCAAATGCCTTCGCATCAGAGGACTGTCTATTGTTGGTTTAATGAATTTAAATTTGAACGAGTGTCAATTAGTGACGATTTTTGCGAAGGAGAACCAATTTCTGCAGTTACCGATACAAACATAAACGTTGTGCAAAGAATGATTCAGTAGGACAATCCAGTCACGTATAGAATTATTGAAAGCGTCTTGGACATTGACATGACTGCAATAAATAAGATTTTACATAATCATTTGGGTGTAAGAAAAGTCTGTTGTGGGTGGATACCACACAGTTTAACAGAAACACAACAACAGCATGTGAATTGGTAAACGAAATATGATGAAGGTAGATATAAAGCAGTTTACATCATAACTAGTGACGAAAGCTGGATATATGCATTTGAACTCGAACCTAAGTTACAGTCTGCCCAATGGATATTTCCAACAGATTATAATCTAGCTAAAATGAGGAAATCTCGAAGAGTTGGTAAGAAAATTATTGCTTGCTTCTTCTCAAAATCACGACCTATCGCAACTGTCGTGCTTGAAAATAGACGTACGGTTACTGCAGAATGGTACACAACAGTATGGCTGCCAGGTGTTATTCAAAAAGCTCGTTTACAGCGCCCAAGGAATGAGATCGTTCTGCACCATGACAATGCTTTTAGTCATACCACATATCAAACAAAATAACTTTTAGAGACTTCCAGATTAAAATTGCGAAGTTATCCCCCATACAGTTCCAACCTATTACCTTCCTATTACTTTCTATTTCCTCGATTAAAGGATAAAATGCGTGGTGTGCGATTTTGAACTCCCGAAGATGCTGTGGAAAGCTTCAAAAACCTTGTTTCTCTAGTGACTCAAGAAGAGTGGAATTTGTTTTGAAAATTGGTTTTACCCAATGCGAGTTTAAGGGCAAATATTTTGAGAAACAATAATAAAAACAAATTTTGTTTTATTAGATTGCAGAAATTTACGCGGCTACCCTCGTATAACAGCGTCAAAGAACATGCAAATAAATGTATGCGAAAAAGTTATGTATGTACGTAAATTCATGTCTTCATAGGTATACATAGGTATTGACGATGGTTGGTTGGGGGCCTGGCCCTCCCCAGCCAAAAATCCTAGTTATGCCAATGGTACCTATCAGCTAAGACACCCTGAAAACTACAGCTGTTGTTAAAGGAAAACATTCATGGCCTAAATAGAGGAGAAAGAAGAAAAACCACCTATGTATTGATGACATTAGTTAGAGTTAGTGATAATTTGCAAAAGTAAATAACATTACTACAAAGCTGAAATGGGGAGCAAATGGATGGACTAAAAAATTTATAAATATTAATAAAATGATACCAATAGAGCTAATGTATTGCGCTGTGATGTATTCTTAAATGCTTCCACAGAAAATAAATACTGAGAAAGAGCTCGCCTGACAGGTATTTTGTATGGACTTTCTAACGTGACCATTGATAAATGAGTAGTTAAATATGCGTAACGTTCTAGCGCAATTATCTTGATAGAGATTTTTTTAAATATTTAGCTTCAATTCATCATCTTGAAAAACAAGCTTTTTTGACCAAAAACACTACAAAATCAGAGATTACGGCTAGAACAGATTGCGTTTTTTGAGTAAAAATTACCCGTTTTCATCGTTGTTTTTTGAACATCAAAACTTCCTAAAAATCCCTTAAAAGCAGTGTTTTTTTAATCAAAAATGAGTTGATTTTAAGATTTTCTTTTATTGAAATCAACTCAAACAGCTGATTTTAATAAATGCCTTACCTTTTCAACTCAAGAACTACCTAAAAATATCTAAAACGTGTTTATTTTTAAAATTGCGCTGGCTTTCCAAACAGATGTAACAGATATAACAAGAAAAAATCATTTCATTTCAAGATTGACGTTAAAATTAAGCTAAATATTTTTAGAAATAGAACAAAATAATCTGCACTAGAACATTACGTATATTTAACTACTCTTAATCAAAATACTGTACAAGGATAGGATCCGGATCCTGAAAATCGGTATGAAATTTAAAAAATCTGGTCTAGCTATTAGTCCAGTCGGCAGGTACTTTCTACCTGGACACAATTCCCAAGTTAATGAAATTTTGGGATATTGTTTGGGAATGGTATTGGGTGTGGAATCTGAGTTTTCGACCTCGAGGACCCTGTGCTAACTCGGGGAGCGCCGAAAAACCTCGACATTTTCGGACTTTTTTCGGTTTTTTGCTTATATCTTCTGAACCATGCGTTTTTCGAGAAAAACACCCTTATAGAAAGTTGTAGAGCATGATATTTCCTTCAATTGGTCAAAATTATTTGTTGACCCCATACTTACCGAGATACAGCAGTTGAAAGATGGAACAAATTTCTCAAAATGCAAAAAAATAGAAAAATACAGGTTTTTGCCTCATATTTTTCCACGTATCTATGTATACTATACATAGCTACTTATTATTCTTTATTTTAAACTAGCTGACCCGACAGACGTCCTGTACAAATTTCAATAAATTTATGATCGTTTTCTGAATTTGTGAAGAGATATTGGCAATGTGTAAACAAAGTAAAAAGGAGAAAAAAAAACGTATTTCTTAGTGATAATTGAATCTATTAACGATTGTGGCCATGGATATTCAATTTAAGGAGGGGTTAATTCAGAAGTACGCTAATGGAAAATTCGTTTGGTTTGTAGCGTTGCGAGTTCTGCGACCTAAATTGCTCAGTGTGATTAGCGGCATTGCAATGCAATTGAATTGTGTCAATTCAATTCAATTCAATTATTTGGTTTGCGACACAATGTGCGATGCGAAGAAACACAATTTTGACAACTGATTCACTTTGTTGTAACTGTATAACCGTTTGTCACTTCAAAACTCACCGTATTTCGTAGGTAAATCTGTAAATTTGCTTGAGATCAAACGACGAAACTTAATTCATTTCATGAAACGTTGCAACAGAACAATGATTCCCAAGTTAATTAAATTTTGGGATATTGTTTGGGAATAGTATGGGGTGTGGAATCTGAGTTTTCGACCTCGAGTAACCTGTACTAACTCGGGGAGGACCGAAAAACCTCGAAATTTTCGGACTTTTTCGGTTTTGTTCGAAATGATCAAATCCACCATGAACTAGGAATTGACACCATTGAACAATTCATGAACAGAACTACCAAAAAAATCCTAACCACTCTACGTTTCACCGATAACATCACCATCCAGCAACTAGGCCGAAGTAATATACATACGACTCAAGAGACGGCTTCTCCAAGAGTTACCATTAAACCAAAGTGATAGTGGAAGTGATAGTGAATAATCAATAAGTTTCCGAGGCGTCAGTGTCCTCCGTGTCAGCATACGCGCAAGACAGAAATTAAACAATAGTTCCTACATCACAACCATGCATAATACTGTTAGTCAGTGTTGATCTGGTTTTCTATTAATTAAAAAAAACAAACATTAGGCCTCCGTCCGCTTTGATCTTTTTGGAGCATGTGGCAAATAGTCATCGCTCTCGTCATCATTGCGTGCTTCCTCCTGGGCGGTGATTTCGTCGAATATGTTGGGCTGGTCCTCACATTCTTCGTCTGTATCGTCTTCGTTGAAGTCGGCCTCGGGCGAATTCTCACAAGCAGTGCCGCTGCAGTGCTTGCACATCACCGAGCACCGCAGTCCTGCTTTCTTGCAGCTGCAGGCCCCCGTACTGCACCCTGCTCTGCACTTGTTTACACATTGCCAATATCTCTTTACAAATTCAGAAAACGATCACAAATTTATTGAAATTTGTACAGGACAACGTCTGTCGGGTCAGCTAGTTTAAAATAAAGAATAATAAGTAGCTATGTATAGTATACATAGATACGTTGAAAAATATGAGGCAAAAACCTGTATTTTTCTATTTTATTTGCATTTTGAGAAATTTGTTCCATCTTTCAACTGCTGTATCTCGGTAAGTATTGGATCAAAAAATAATTTTGATCAATCAAAATTGGAGGAAATATCATGCTCTACAACTTTATATAAGGGTGTTTTTCTTGAAAAACCCATGGTTCAGAAGATATAAGCAAAAAACCGAAGGAAGTCCGAAAATGTCGTGGTTTTTCGGCGCTCCCCGAGTTAGCACAGGGTCCTCGAGGTCGAAAACTCAGATTCCACACCCAATACCATCCCCAAACAATATCCCAAAATTTCATTAACTTGGGAATTGTGTCCAGCTAACCCCCCTCATTATGTACCTGCCGACCAGACTATATTGAAGCTGAAAAAATTGTTTAAAAAGTCGATACTCACTAGAGTACCGGCTTTGTTTCCTATGTTGAAAATTAAAAATTTAAAATTGAACGAGTAAAATTTATGATCCAATACTTAGAGTAAATACATTTCCATCTTTATAAATCTTCTCTATAAATAAACCACCTCTTTTATCTCCAATTATTTCTTCATTGTTGTAGAGATGCATATAACTATCGAGAATTGCTAAAATTCATGTCATTAACGTAACATTACAAGTTCTACTTTTTTCATCTGTTACAATGTTGTTTAGATATTCATAATAATTATGTAATCCTCTTAGAGTAAACAAATGAATTGAACCCTTTCATATTTCTATTTAATTCTCAAATTCTTTTTTAAGAAATGCACTTTTCCATATCCAATTTATTTTTACTTCCTTTTGCAATAAAGAAAGTATTGGATTCACCCCAAAAATTCGAAATTGAGTTTTCAACAGGTCTTCATGTTTTAGAGTCCCCTCAACCCAAAAAAACATGTTTTTGTTCATTGGTCTATCTGTGTGTCTGGCTGTGTGTGTGTCTGTTTGTCTGGCTGCCTGTGAACAGAATATCTCAAAAACGAAGAGGTATGGCGTTGAAACTTCATATATAAGTTTTTTGTACTATGTAGATGACACAGCAAGCTTTTGAAGAAAATCGCATAACCGGAAGTAGGTGTTTACTCTTGTGATTTTTCATTATTTTTCGATTTTTTTCACTAACGGCTTTAACGATCTTTTCAAACTTCTAAAATGTGTTTCTTTTGTTTTTTTCTATTTTTTTTATTAACTCCTATTTTAAATAGAACACCCGGTATATTATTACATTTTTGAATTCAGCTTAAAATTTTAGAGAAAATGTGTCTCTTCAACTAACGCTCTATTTTGTTCCGTTTTTGTAGAATTTGTATTTTTTTTTTAATTTTGACAAATTCTTAAAATTTAAAAATCTAATTTTTGGATAATTACGAGTATAAGATCACTGTAAAAGGAAGTTGTGTGAGTGTCTAACACCAGATTTTTTCTTACAACGTGAAGATAATAAGTTGGAAGGAAGGCCTTGATTGATTCATTCAGTACGACCAGAGCTTTATCTCCAATTTTTTTTACAGTCTCAATAGGTAAATCTGTATTTTTTTAAATTCGTATGATCTATTCAACTCCATCAATATATTATCAGCAATAATACCACGAGACTTTTGCTTTCCCACGAAACGGGTTGTTTAGAAACAACACGAGTTGGAGGCGAGTGGTGTTTGTTTCATTGAGTTTGTAAGCAAAAGTATTTGATAATTCTTAAAATCGTCGAGTAAGTATTCGATTAGATTATACCATGATTATCGATAAGGGAATTGCACTACAAATGTATTTAATTCGTATTCTGAAAAACTTGTTGGAAATGACATGACATTGACAACTGACAGCTCAAAATTGAAAACACCAAAACGACAACACCACGGTGTTTGCACTTAATACTTAATCCGGGGCCTGAATAGGGATTTTGTGCATTATGAATGGTATAATCCATTTAATTAGAGAATGTATTTTTTAAGATAATCAACTAAATCCTTTAGTTGTTTAAAAATATGTTTTGTAGGACAATTTATTTCAAACAAATCGTGTTTTTATTTACTCGTTGTAATCAGCGTATTTCTGAATTCGTCAAATTCAAATTATTCGCTAGAGATGCTGCTGCAATCAACTGGGATTTTGTATATACTTTAGAAGATGTAAATGATAAACTTTTGTTTCTGAATAATACTGTCATCTCTCTATTTGATGTACATGCACCCCTGAAAACTGTAACAGCGAAAAAACCTGGTCGACCTTATATCACCCCTACTATTAGAGAAATGTCACGTTTAAAAGATAAAGCTTACAAAAAATTTCTCCATACTAAAACAGACAAGGATTACATATTCTATAAGAATATTAGGAACTATCTAACATCAGCTATTAGAAGGGAGAAGAAAGCCTATATTCAGTTTGAGCTCAATAATAATAGAGATAACCCGAAGAAATTGTGGAGCAGTCTTAGAAAGTTCAACATACACAAAACTAATAAACCATCTATTCCGTTACACCTCTCCGAGCCTAACTCCATCAATGATTATTTTCTCAATTCATTAAGTACGCCCAGTGTTGATAACAATTTAGTGATGTTTTATAAAAACAATGTGAAGTGCGATATTAAATTTAATTACAATCAAGTAGCGGAAGCTGAAGTATTAGAAGTCTTTCAGTTTGTAAAGTACACCGCGTCATAGATGCGCAGAACGCTAGAAACGTCCAGACGAGTCCATTACGTTCAACAAGGTGATTTCCGCTGTTGTATTCAGTTCATTGCCGTTCGTCGTGTCATTTCGTTTACATGTTTCCATAACTATTAACTCGTTAATAATATCAAAAAGGGGTTTGGGCGATCACCTTACAGTCTGGTAGCTACATGACGCATTGGGATAGTCATTTATTATCCGTAGCGCCATATTCGAACTTTCTCAGGTCGCACGTGTATTCAAGAGCCTTTGGCCTGCGCCCTCTGCCAGATTCCCAGCTGTTGTCTAAAATGCTGCCACGACCAAATGGCGAAGTTCCATGCACAGCTTTGGCAAAAATTCACAGCAAAACGGGCAAATTTAGAAATAATGCCTCACGCGAGACGGAGCGGGTGACCCACGGCGAAAAGCGTTTAGGGGAGGGCGGCCTCGTGAGCTTCTGGTAGAGCTTGTACTTCTTATGACATGCTAATTTATTTAGCATTTGAAACCAAAAATAAATCAGTATGAAAAGTTTTCCTTTAAAATGGGAATTTTAATTTGTCCCCTAAAAATACCCATTGCCACCCCACTGATACCGTCTATTGGCGCATAACTGTAGCCACGCCTATGTACTTCTTGCTTTGAAGCCACTCTAAGTATCGTTGAAAATCTGAAGTCCAATGCTGAAGGAAGGGATGGAATTAACTTAAAGTTATTGAAATTGGTCATACCTCACTGTAAAAACGCGCTAACGCATATAATAAACAGTTCTCTCCTACAGTCGGTCGTACCTGATATGTGGAAAATGTCAACTATAATACCTACTCCAAAAGTGGCTAATCCGTGTAGTGTAAGTGAACTTCGACCAATAAGTATACTTCCTACAATGTCGAAAGTAGTGGAAAAGATTGTTTTTAAACAGCTATCGCAATATGCCAGTGAACATATTTTACCACCTATCCAATCTGGATTTAGAAGTCCTTATAGTACTTCTACAGCTTTACTGAATATATCTAGCGACATTGCTCAAGCTATAGATGAAGCCAAAGTCACAATATTAGTTCTATTAGATTATAGTAAAGCGTTTGATGTAATAAATCACAAATTATTGCTGGCAAAACTGCATTACTATGGGCTATCCGATACTGTGATAAACTGGTTTGCTAGTTATTTATCTAACAGAACACAAGCTGTCAAGGTACACGGGCAACGATCAGAAGATATGATCATAGCTAAGGGAGTTCCTCAGGGGAGCATTCTTGGACCTCTCTTGTTCACCATATTCACTTCAGATCTGCCAGAAGTAGTAACTCGTGATTGTCTTCTACATATGTACGCAGACGATACGCAAATGTATAAATCGTGTTTGCCACATGAAATAAATAAAACTATTGATGCTTTCAACATCAACCTTAAAAATGTTATGGAGTGGTCTAATGCAAACGGGCTAAAAATAAATGCGTCAAAAACAATTGCCATGTGTTTAGGTTTAAGTAGTGTACGTGAGCGCGCCTGTCAGTTTCGTATAAAAAGTATTGAATTAAACGGTACAGTCATTAATTTTTCAGATGCAGCAAAGAATTTAGGTGTTTATTTTGATAGCAACATGACTTTTGAATTGCATGTTACCAAATTGTTAAGCGCAGCTTATGCTAAGTTTAAGTCTATATATAAGTTTAAGCAAATATTATCTTGTGAGGTCAAATGGACGCTTTGTAATAGTATAATTTTAAGCAATCTTAACTACTGTAGCACAGTTTACTATAGCTTTCTTACAAAAAAGTTTAAACTTAAGATGCAAATGTTACAGAACTGCTGTTTAAGATTTTCATTTAATATTAGTTACCGGGAACATGTTACTCCGTATTATACTCAAAGAAAATTGTTGAAAATGCAAAATATCTTCTGTGTTCAGTATGTTATGTTTATCTATAATTTAGTTACAAATAGCGAACCGACATATTTGTACAATAGATTAAGTAAAAGATCGGATATACATAGCATAAACATAAGATTTAAATGTAAATATCAAATACCTGCGCATAGAACTACTAAATTCGAGTGTTCATTCAGCTATATGGCACCAAAATTGTTAAACGATTTTTCTAACATCTTAAGCGCTGGTAATTTTCAAACTGTCAAAAGAAATTTAAAAAAATATTTCATTCAAACTGTTGATGTAACCTTAAACTATTCTCTATAGTAGTAATTGTATGTATAGGGTGAGTGGAAGATCAGTCTTGGCTGAACCCATTCCTTTTGTGTATGCTTTTTGTATTGCACAATAAATTTTGTATTATTATTATTATTATTATTAAATTCATAAAAAGTATCGTCTTTAAAGAATGGTATAGCTGGAAATGTTTCTTGAACCATTCCGTGCATTTTTGATCTATAAAGGCAAATATCCAATTCTACATAATAATTATCACTGTGTATAGCAAATGATTTTCCAAAGTATGAATTGAGTATAGAATTTAATTTTTTAGGATATTTTGGAATTCCTATCACATCCAGAAGTCTCTTGTAAAATCGTGATTTTATTTGAAAACTTGGATATTCAGTAGTAATACTATAAGTACTTCGATATTATCGGGTTGTATGTCGATAACTTGTTGCACAATAATGAAAGAGTGTCAGTTTGACAGGTTAAATAGTCCGACCGCGTCAGCGGGAGGATTATTCTGTCACTAGCTACAGTGAAGACGGCGTGTATCCTTTACTAATGAGATGTCCAAATTATATGGGCGCCAACAAGTTTTATTACTCCCAAGTACACTTATATAAGTGAAAAAAACTTATAAACTTTGCCATATATATACAGCACATTACAGCCCTTGAAACTTTAATGTTTGAATAAAATAAACAATTCTTTATATAGATTTATTGAAACTTCTGGTTTTGATTAGTCTATTCGCGTTGCATAAAAGGGAGCAATTGTGCTACCGGGCCTATAGTGCCGCTTGAGTTGGACTACTCTCTGTTTCACGCATAGTTGATTTGTTTGGCTACTCCATTTCTTTCGCTCACGCAACCTGAAATTAATTGTCATCTTCTCCGACTGGTTCATCGCAGCAGCTTTTGAGTTGAACCCCATCATTGAGAGCGAACGTTTCCAGCAGCATCCCCACGTTCTGTCCCTCTTTTCCCTTCAGCTTGTGGCGAAGCTCTCCGAGGGCCAAATGCCTACGGCAACCCATCACGTTCTGCCAACTGCTTAAGGTAAATGAAATAACATAGTATGTCGTACTACATGTTCGTAGAAGTGTTTCAGACATAATCAACGCTGAACTATTAGCGTTATTTTTTCATTTCTTCGAGTTTTCTATGCTTATCTATAAATAATCGTTAGCACTCCCTCCCACCCCTTCGGGTTTATTAAATTATTAACTAGGATACATTTTTAATATCGTTTATACGTGTGTAGCCTCCATTTAACATTTGAAATATTCCATAAATGTTTTGTCATATATTTCGCGTTTATTTTACTGTATTTCTGTTAAGAATTGTCCAGAAGTTAGCCGACAGAGTAACAATATGATCAAAGGTAAGTCATAATAGCAAGCGCTGTCGCATACCTTGACCCAAAGCATTGTTTCTTCCCTATCTCAAACTCTAGGGGAGCAAACGTGAATCTAAGGACATAATCCATGGCGCCAAGGCAACTCAATTTCTAAGCTCCTTTCTAGCCCGAACGTATAGTACATCAACCTGATCCTACTGTCTCGATTGACTAACTAGCAGGGATAACTTGATGCAGAGCTAAACACTTATATGTTGGGAAAATGGAACCATTCTGAGGGGCTTATTAATCAAACAACGTCAAGCAACAAACTGCTGCGGGCTGTTTTGTGTTTTGAGTATCATTTTGCCCTGCAACAAAGGGTTCTTCAAGAAATGAAAATACATATCAAAGTGTTATGTTTAGTGCTTTGTGGAAACCTAATTTTTCAATTGGTACTGAATTAAGCTTTCCCGGATGGAAATCCAATTTAACTTTATATATATTGTATACATTATTCTTAAAATAAAATATGAGCAAGATTCCCAGAGACTACTTTAGCAATAATATTTAAAAGCATTTTTTGGGAAAACATACGTAAAAATGTAATAAATAAAATGTATATAGGGTTGAAGGTGAAAAACGATAACACACTAATGTAGTAGTAGTAGTAGTAGTATTTCTGGGAGACTCATGTCTAGCAAGTAGGCCTTTATAGGCCCTTTTTGCCAACCTCATGAACAAGGTCTAGGCATGCAGAGTATTAGGTACCTTAGTCCTACTTAGAATTTTGCCGAGACTAAGGAGTTCCAACCTTAGCAAGGGATCTTTTACATGCTACACATCGTAGTACAATGGGACCCACGGCTTTACATCACTTCCGAATGTTGGCATTCTGTAGAGGTTTTCATCCGCATTTTTTTTTAATTTTTAAAAACCCTACCGGGATCGAAGATCGAACTCTCGACCCTTAGATCAGTAGCCAGAATGCTTACCACTGAGCTATATAAGTAAACTTGTAAATTATAAGAATTTATCTAAAGCAAAGCATTTTCTAATTTTGTAAACTCTTGTTTAGTTAATAAAATTATTTCTTCTGAACATTTGTTTATTTTATATGCAGGTTAAGGTTGTTTATACTATACATAATATTAGTATTTATTAGTTATACGAATCTTCCAACCCTCATTGAAAGCAGTCCAATAATTATATAAAATTTTTAAATACTATCGACTTCTTATGATTCTTTCCTGATTTTTCAGTAACTGGATGTGATTTGGAAACATGATAACAATATACAGTCATTGATACTGCAAATACAATGATTAAGTGAAAAAGAGTTGCTGAACAATTGTATGGACCACTTTGTCAAGCATTTAATGGTTTCCTGCTTCCACTTTCTTCAGTTTTTTGTCAACGTTGAAAGTTGCCGGTATCGACTGCCTATACAACATATTGAACAAGCAAACCTGAGGCCAACAAAAGCTCTGGAAAGAGTGGGTCCTAGATATGATTCATTTTGTGTTAGGAATGTTTCAATTTGTATTCTATCATTAATCTACATGACCTAATTTCAGCAATTCTTTATTATTGAGAAGATGATAGCGCATAACGAAATCCATAAATTGATTTTGGAGCTCTGGCAAGATCAAAACATATCTAATTCCGAAAAGTGTATTGACAATACACTATCTAATTAATTACAAAGAAATTGGAAAAAACGCCGAGAACACATAACTGGGAAATATTAAAACAGGTTTGCGATTTAGTAGATGTTCCTTATCAATAAGAGACATTAGCATTAGCAGATCAGGAAATATTTTCAACAACCCTTATTAATATGTGTCCTAGGTTGACGTCAAAAACAGTCAAAATTTGAATAACAGAATATTTGAATCGAAATTAGATAACGAAAATACAGCTGTCAGTATGATAATATTAGGAAAAGGTAATATCTTAATGACGTAAATAAGTGTTTTTTTAATTCCTAGAGATAAATTTGAATACAGTTAAATAGAGAAGAGAAGAATAACACTTGTTGAAGCACCAAAAAAGGGAAAAGGTATCAAACAAAGAATTATTGTCAAAATGCAAGTGACAAGTCGAACTTTAAAAAAAATATATTTAAAATATATCAACTTAGGAATAAAAGCACGTAAGAAATGTGATTTCATCATTTTAAGTTCTAAGTGAATAAATCCCAAGTAAAGGACTCGTTTTAACAATTCAAATTTCTTCTTCTTAATAACTAGAGTTGTTAAGCTAGATTGGTAATACTTCAAAAGTTTATCTGATACGTAATCCCACAACTTTAGCATCGATTGTGCAGAGCTGCACTGCAGATTGAGATAAATCTTTTAAGACAGTTCGAATGCACTCTCAATTTAGAAAACCTTGTAATACCTTGTGACTGTAACATTATTTTATTGGTTTCATGAAATCAACAGAACTATAGATGGATAATCATAATCATCAGTACAGCTTTATGATAGGAGGGCCTCCACTTTCTCCATAAAGGTCTATATTTTTTTCGTGTTACGATATCTTTCTAAAGGCCTTTGCAAATTATATTTTTTGGTAGATTCCCAAATTTCTTTCTTTCAAATATAGAGGTAGCCTACTCTTACAATTAGATCACTGTAAGTGCCTGTTTGTGGAGCAGGTTGTCTATACTCGCTTTAGCTAATTTATTGGCCTATTTTTTAAATTTAAAATTGACACTCCGGTCGTGGTCGTTCTCTTGCGCATTTTACTTCAAAGTACGCAGTACCAGCATTATAGCATGGTAGTGAAACATAGGTAATAGTGACAGAAATAAAGTTCGTTAGATCTGTAAAAAATTATACTTGTACACAATAGGACTAAATTCGTAGCACAGTAATAAGAGACGAACTAAGAATCTTTGATATAAAAGAAAAGCTTAATATAAAAGTTCATATTCAATTTTGTAAAGGGATATTAGCAGCTAGAAATTATTCCTTCTTGATTTCCTAAGAATTAGTTAAAAGTTGTAAATATATTTCGACCACATGGTGTCTTCTTCATTTTACAATACACATTAAAAATATCTCTTATACATTTTTTTGTACGGTTTGATATCGATTCTTATAATTCTTGTAATAATTTGTATCTAATACATTTATCTGCAAATCTATTCGTATTATAATGATATCTCACAATTTATGTTATATGTTAAGCTTTTAAATTTTGTTGAAGTGGAAAATGCGTAACCTCCATTTTGATGTCATTTACTGGTTTGAGAGTGCATATTAGTATTATTTTGCAATGCCTCGAACTTGCATGGAAAATACGAGCGAGAACGCGATCGTTGCAGAATAGGTGATATAGTAGTCCCAACGTGACGCGAGGGATACTTTTGGAGCCGCCACCGCTGCAGACTCGCAGTCTTATCGTAATATTTACAAATATTGCGCTCCCGAAAATGCAATGCGATATGTCAGTTCAGAAACCGCAGTGCGATAGCATAATTTTTAAGAAATATTCTACAAGCTTTGATATTGAAATGAATACAAATGTAGCTAGGATATCTAATATCTTGTATCCTTATGAGTCGTTTTTGGGTAATTTTAATAAGTATCGGTTGCAGTTTGAGCGTGTTCATTTATCTTGGGTGATTTCTGTTGTTGCGTGCAGTTTTATTCAAAGAATGGCAGAAATGGCATAGTTCTCAACCTTATTTTTAAAGCCTACCGTCAGCTGAAAATTTTAAAATAAAAAGACTTAGACGGTCTACAACGGTATTAAATGTCAAGCAGCGAGATAAAGTTGGAACCCATAATTTTACAAAATATTTTTCTGTGGACATTGCAAGAAAAATAGATGGTGTTGCGGATGTGATGCATTAGATGCACTGTTTTGTTTTCCATCATTATACACATTATTATCGTGTCTCGTTTTTTAACTCTTGCGTACATTTTGTGTTGTGTTAAATACTTTTTGTTCTGTACATACGAGGTTTCCTTATGGATTATTAAAATTAAAAGTCATGGCTATATTTGGATTAAAACATCGACGGAATGTAGGTCAGCCATTAATTATTATTTTTTGCTTAAAAATTAAGAGCCCCTCAAATACAACTCTCGCGAGCCGCCACTGAATAGCTTAGAATATTAAGGTACGGGGTCATACTGCACACCTACCGCTTTGTTAGTCTTTCAATTGAGGTGAAAATCTCCATTTAAACAGAGTGCAGTTTTGACTTATATTTCAGTAATTATACATCTACAGATAACCACACGTAAAATAATGTATCCTTGCTGCACTCACTGTGCTATGTTTAAAATTTCACAAAGTGGCAGTAGCAGTGTGGTGAAATACTCAAAAGCATCTAGAATAACTATACTAACAAATAGTTTCTCTTTAAATATTTTTTACTGTTTGATGTCACCCAAATTTGTTTCCAGGACTTGTCCATTCATCAGCATGCATCGGCCGTCCATTGTCCCTTATGTATGGGTCGAGGTCAGGACCATAAAGCACGTCGTATCAAATACCTAAGCTGTTTGTTGCATCACAGATCGTGGCCCCTAAAACGCCACAGACCCAATTCCAGCCGACCTTGACGGTACCTACGTCCTTCGCGCTTGTGCCCCAGCAGGTACGTCTTTTCGGCGACCTCGCACTCCTAGCGTCTTCGGCTAAAGAGAGCGGTCAGCGAGGGTCCAAGAGAGGCTATATGTATATATGGGAGAGATGCGAACCGGTACACGGCATTTTGCGTATGCAAATTAGGAAATGACATAAAAGAATTCAGCTTTCCGTTAGTGGTACTCGGCTAACTGTTCCTGCGGTGCTCTGCTTCGAGACAATGTTTGTATTCGTGTCAGCGGGAAATTTGACGGCGATTTAGCCGGTGGACTCAACAAAAACTAACTTTCCAGTTTACATAGAATGGATAGTTTGAACCCGTTGATAATGCTTAAGATTTGCCGTTCGCGCAGAAGTAGTAAGATTATCTGTAATTTTCTCCAGCACCTACTAATGGATCCGAAAAAGTGAGCGAAAGTGACTGTCACTCAAGCGTTACTGGACTGAAGACATTTGATATAAGAAAATCGCTGTAGAAAATAGAAACGATATTTTGCTTTAAATACGAAACAATAGTATTGTAGTCAGTGCAGTCTTTAGGCACGGGCCAGGCGGGCCCGGGCCTGGGGCCCCCAATTTTTTGGGGCCCCCGACAGGCGCATTGATCAACTAATAATTCTGTAATTCATTAAATATTTTGTAAAAAAATAAAAATTAAAGTTGTGTATTCATCTGATAAATTTAAAGTGGAAGTGTTTATCCCAATTATCGACTCATCGATAACTTAACTACAGCAGAGATCTGCTGCATATATCAAAGTAAACAATCGGTGTGGCTGTTTA
Source organism: Agriotes lineatus (assembly GCA_940337035.1). Lineage (NCBI taxonomy): Eukaryota > Metazoa > Arthropoda > Insecta > Coleoptera > Elateridae > Agriotes > Agriotes lineatus. The sequence continues at coordinate 28,744 of CALNHX010005625.1, read as the reverse complement.
TCAACTAAGAACCATTAGTCCAAATGTGTTGCACGATAGCTGTAAAAAGTTTGCTGAATATTATCACCTTGCTATAAATGGAGAAGGATTAGAAACGGAATGTATTCATTTAGCGCTGTATTTAGGAACTAACGATGTATATAAAACTAAACAAATTGATAACTCGCTACTGTTTAACATTTTAAGAACTGATAAATTAGAAGAAACATTTTCTAACGTTGCGTTATCACTTAGAATTTTCATGTCATTATTCATCAATGATCACTAATTGCAGTGGAGAACGTTCATTTTCGAAGTTAAGCAGGATAAAAAACGAACTTTGCAGTACTGTGCTACAAGAGAGGCTAAACTCTTTTATCATTAATGTGCATAGAAAGCGACATATTGTTGAATTTAAATTTTGAAGATATAATATAGGACTTTGCCTATACCAAATCGAGAAAAAAATCTTTTATTATTGTGTAGCAATAATTATGACATATTTCTTAATTTTTAGGATTCTTATGTTCTATTGTGTTTATATACATTTTATTAGAATTTTAATTTCGTTTCAGTACATAGTTGTATAAAAATAAAAGCAGGTATATTAATAGCTATTTATGCAACAAGTGCTAAAAGTCAACGTTTATGCGCGAGACATGAAAATCATGTAACGAAGCCGAAGGCTGAGTTTCATAACATGTCTCGTGCATAAACTACTTTTAGCATGCGTTGCATACAATATTTTATCTACGACCTTAATTTTACCGTTATTAATCCATAATATCGATTTAACAAAGGTTTGCATCTACGACACTTCTAATTTATGTCATAATAAACAGTAGCCCATGCCGCGCGGGCGAATGTTTGCGAAGCCAGTACTGCAAGGTCAGTTACAGAATGTAATTATTAATACTCCACGTCTGACTGTATTTATTACATAACGCGTTAATTATTTCAAAAACACTTTACCTGTAAAGCAAGAAGTAACTAGAATAACTTTACAACTTCACTTCCAGTTCGAAATTGTAGTTTTGTAACCTCACTTCACTTTTAGCACATGGGTTAAAAGTAAACAGCTGATTTCTATAACCACGCTAAACTATAAAACGTCACTTTTAGTGAAACAAGCTAGCGTTAAAAGGCCTACTTTTAGTAGTGGTCGTAGATAAAAATATATATTGTATTGTATTGAGTTACTTCCTTTCTAGAAGGGCCCCTTCATTACCTTGGGCCCGGGGCCTTAATCATATAAAAGACGGCACTGATTGTAGTTTCTATTTTTGAAGCTCATTTCTTGTGAATGAAGTTTGAGGCGGATAAATGTCAAGTCGTATTCGAGCAAAACTCAAGGGCGTAGCCAGTTATGGGCAGGGGTGGGCGCTTGCCCACCCCTAAAAATTTATTAAAAGCAAAAAGCAGTTGTTTTGTAAAGTTCATGTGAACAATACGATATGAATGCAGCAAACGCTCAAAAGTGTCCGTAGTAGGTGGTTTACTCGCATTTGCCCACGATCAGGCGTTTTTGGAATAATCTAGATGTAAACGAAAATGCGCGCCAAATGCGGAACGAACGCATTTGTGGCACTTTCAATATATATTTGAGTGTGCAGGTAGTGTTCCGTTCCGAGAATTTGCAGAAGTTTATTTATCTGCACAGCACGCTTTAATGCTAACATTAAAACAATGCTCCAGTAAGTTTGGAAAGAGTGCAAAGCGAACGGAAACAAGAGCGAATAAAGTTATTGTGTTTATTAGTAGCCAATATTTAACTAAAATCAATTGTAAATTTTAATTTATTTTACACTGGGTGCACCTATTCTAAAATTAAAAAGTGGACGTGACTACCTCCCTGGACTTTCCCATACTGGAAACTGTTCATATCGTCTTTATTCAACAGTCTTTACAACATATCAAAATTTCAACTCGATGACTCACGTCTTCACCGTGATAAGCGTTTACACTTTCACGTAAATTGCGGGTAAATATAAAAGAACTAGTGAGTCACCCGAACTACGTTTCGGTTCGCAAAATTAAGAGAGATTCATTAATATATATTTAAAAAAAAGGTGCATCGACGGGATCGAACCCGGGGCTCCCGCGTGATAGGCCAGCACGCTTACCGCAGAACCACACTCTCCTGTTTAAATAATGCGCGTACCTGAGCTAATAGTAGACAGCGATAGGCGCTCCGCTCTGCTGCCTAGAGAAGTTAATTAAATTATACTGCTGCCTAGAGAAGTTAATTAAATAAGTCTGAAAATTAGCAAACTTTTAAGCCATCGTACAACTTAATCGGTCCAGTATCTTCGGAGGAGATAGCGAACAAACATAGTTACACGCAAAGAGAGCTACGATTTTATGTTATAAGATGTGTAGTTCAAAACGTGACCACCGAGCTTCTGTAGATGGCGCCAAGTGGACAAGCCGCCACTGTGCTATTATGTATTATTTTCCTCAAAACGGCTGTAGCACCGAGGTGAAATTTTCTAAGTACCTGGAAATTATATTTTCTAGGGCATACAAAATAGATTTTTTTATTTTCGCGGAAAAAGATTCTTTGACGCAAAAATATAACAACCGTTAGAATAAAAAAATTATTTTTCAAAAATAGAGGGGGGAGGGGGCCGGTGCGCTTACATATATCCACGAGTGTAATATTTTTTTGCATATTCATATGCTCCATTATGCACTGAGCAATTCAGTGAAAACCCCAGCTACCTATCTTCTTTTGTTTATTAATTAAAGCTGTTTAAATTTTCAAACTTCAAATCTTCGTAGAGGGCGCCACAGATAATTCATGAGATTCTTTAAAAAACAGATCGATAGCCCTTTTCGGGGTCTATCAGTGTATGAAGTTTAAACAAATTCCTGTGGGCAGTTTTTGAGAAATGATTTTTAGAAAATTTCCAAAATTTTGAAAATTTGTAATTTAGGCCCCTTAATATTTTTCAAAACACTTTTTATATCACCTCATGTTAGCCTTCATATACTATTCAGAAAACAAAAATCAATTGAATCGATTTATCCGTTTTTGAGTAATAGGGCGTTAAACTCAAAATTTTCAAAAAATCATAGCGCCCTTCATTTTAAACCTAGCGAGTTCGGCAAAAAACTAACAGATTTGTCTTACGACCCTCTATCGTTATCCGCGATAAAATTTTCACAATTTTTGGGTTCCTAGAGGCCCAAAACGGATATTTCTGTGAAAATCTCGATTTCCAAAATTTTCATGATTCCAAGACTTCCCTATACCTATGGGTATGGGAAAGTAAAAATGGACATTAGGAAATTTTTTGCAGGTAGATTTTTGGTGTTGTTTTTTTAGTATTTAATTTTTGTGTATATTAAGTAATTAAATTAAAGTTATAAGATTACTTTATTTAATTTCAAAAATGTGTATTATTAGAAATGTCAGTTGTAGTAGTTGGTAATTGTTTTTAGTGACCCACAAAAGGAAAAGGTCAAAAAATGATAGCGCTAAAAGTGAAAGAGAGGAAGAAAAAACAAAAACATTGCACCAGCACCTACCAAGACTACCTCTACTTTTGATGAGCAGGATGAGCCTCAAGCTGGACCTTCATCAGCATTCTCGTGTGATAAAGCTGAGCTCGGGAATAGAGACCATGCTGGATTGGACAATCTTTTTCCATGACAACAGCGCAAAAAATGGAAATTCTGAAACGTTGTTGGGCACCACCAGAAAGTTACAATTTTGCTGAAGACGCCATCGATTTAAAATGAAAATTTAAACATAGTTGGCTACAGACATATGCTCCTTGGCTTGCATATTCACAACGATTGAAAGGTGCACTGTGCTTTTTCCTCCAACAATAAGTACAGTACAAGACGTTTTGGGTTCATTTATCATTAGGCCCTTTACTCGATACAGAGATATACACGAATACTGCAAAAAACATGCTGCCACTCAGTGGCATAAATCAGCAACCGCTTCAGCAAAAGCATTTGTGGAGAATGTTCCTGTTGATGTTCAGATGGTGTCTGTACACAAAAAAGTATTGGAAGAAAATGGAAAAATTGTAGCATCAATCATTTCTACTATAATGTTTTGTGGGACGCATGACTTGACATTGAGGGGTAAAGATCAACATCAAGGTGTATTTGAAGATCTAATTCAACTAAAAATTGAGGCTGGTGACAAAAATTTGAAACAACATATCGAACAAGGCAAAAAAATTGCAACTTATATGTCTCCACAAATTCAAAACGAAGTTATTGCTGTGTGTGGAGCGGTTATTAAAGACGATATTATTAATAACGTAAAAAAAGCTAATGCTTACAGCGTATTGGCTGATGAAAGCAGTGATATATCAGGAAAATAGCAGCTGTCAATTGGTATTCGATTTTTCGACGAAGAAAAAATGGCAATTCGCGAAGAGTTTGTCGGGTTTGTGGAGTTAACTTCTATGGACGCCAAAACTATAGCAACCACAATAGACAGTTTTCTACAAAACGAAGGCTTAGATGCAGACAAGTGCGTTGGACAGGGATACGATGGTTGTTCAACTATGGCAGGAAAGGACGGTGGCGTTCAAAAAATTTTGAGAGAAAAATATAAAAAAGCTCTGTATTTTCACTGTGCGAGCCACAAATTAAATTTGGTGGTGAATGATTTGAATCGTGTGCCAGAAATACGGAATACCGTTTCTAGAGTAATAAAAATTTATTATACCAGACGATAAAGTTAAATTTTATCCACGAGTGAATCGTTTAACGTCGAGACGAAGTCGAGACGTTAATGATTCAAGAGTGGATAGAAATAACTTTATCGTCGTGTATAATACAATATTTCTTTCTATAGCAAGAACTTTAACAATTTCAAAAGAAAATAATGACAGTCAATCACATTTCAATATGTCAGTAGCTAGATTGGGTTGCTACGATAATACGAAGCTGTCACATTTAATTTATACAAAAGTTAGAAAATTAAATTACTTTATCTACTCCTACAGCACAATAGCCATGAATTATGGTTCATAATTCACGGTTTGCAGCCAATCATAAAATTCTATTTTCATTATTCAATAGTTTGCAAATTGCAACCAATCAGAAAATTCTATTTTCATTATTCAATAGGTTGTAGCCAATCACAAAATTCATTCTTATTATTAAATGACTTTTGAAGTTAACAGCTGTCACAAATGTCATAATTCTGAAATATGAACACAAGGCTCCTATTGCATAGGAGTAGATAAAATATCGTATTATATTCGCGATTATGGCCATTATTCACTCAGATGACTTGCGCCACGCGCCTTCGGCTTGTGGCGCAAATGTCATCTTCGTGAATAATGGCTGTCATAATCGCTCATATAATAATATACTATTATCTATCCTTGATGTTAAAGTGCTACTTTATCTATCCTTGCTGTTAAAGTAAAACTTGACCTTTTGTTTTGAGTTGATAAAAGCACACTTTAACATGTGCTATAGAAAAAAAGATATAATCAGTTTTTTCCGTGAATCAGCGCTACGAAGAAAGTTTGCTCCAAACATTCCCCTTTTGTGTGAGACACGTTGGTCTCACAAATACAAAAGTATTTCCATATTCTGGGACAATTTTGTCAAAATCGTAGAAGGATTACAAAATCTTTCAGTGGAAGGTAACGCTGCCACTAGAAAAGGTGCTTTTCAACTGCATTCTGCTGCAATTAAGTCCCAGTTTATTCTCTGTCTTGTTATTATAGCTAAGTACTCTGCATTGCTAGAACCTGTGGCAAATGTTTTACAATCAAAATGCATTGACATGTTACAGTGCAAAAATCATATAAAAAGAATAGTAGCTGTGGTAAAAATCCATAGAGAAACTGCAAACGCCATCATCCAAGAAATTGTATCTAGCGCTAATTCAATTGCTGAAAACATTGGGGTATACTTGCAAATACCAAGAATTGCAGGACGTCAACAACACCGGTCAAATCCTCCAGTGGCCACTCCTGCTGAATTTTGGAAAACGTCGCTGCTAATCCCATACTTGGATTCTTTAATAACTTCCTTGGAACAGCGGTTTTCCGACGATAACTTGTCGGCTTTTTCACTATTAGCAATACATCCTTCTACTATGTTAGATATGACATTTGAAAACTTTTTAAAAAGGACACAAAGCTCATTAGATTTTTATAATTTGTAGTAATGTTAACAATGAAGCGGAATTATGGTACAATCTCTGGAAGGAAAAAAACCTCAGAAAAGAAGAACTAAAAGAGTTAGTAGTAATAGACGTGGTGAAAGAAGCTGAGACTTTCTTTCCTGATTTAAAACATGCTTTACATATTTCATTGGCACAACCGTGTACAACAAGCACCATTGAAAGGTCTTTCAGTACACTACGTAGAGTAAAAACCTGGTTGCGATCAACAATGACGGAAGACCGTCTTACTGGACTGTGCATGCTGAGTGTGCACAAAAAAATGGTGCTAGAAAAAAAGAAAGAGCTAGAAGATGAAATCTTCAGAAGATTTGCATCAGATTCGCGAAAAATACTGTTACTTTAAGTAATATTTTTTCCATTTGTACAAAATAAAATAAAATAGTAATAACAATAATAATTGTGTGTATAAATGTTTGCCCACCCCTAAATGGAACCCTGGCTACGCCCTTGGCAAAACTTAATACCCCTCTCCCTTAAATTAAATGGCAAAATTCATGAATTTATTCAAATTAATCGTCCATACATTAGATGGAGTTTACCCCAGCAAAACTGTACAAGTCAAATCGTTCTTCAGGTACATTGTTTGTGTTTGTATTCATGTAGAAAAAATGTATTTTTGCTGGTCCACTATTGCCATTTTGTGTACACTTGTACAGCGATTTCAGCAAGAGAGAACAATTAAGGGGTGTTGTATATGATACATTAACTTTCCTCATAAAGCAGCTATAAGCACAAGAAAATTTAAAAAAATGGAAAAATCGAATCTATAACTTTCTTAAGAAACTACCAGTTCGCAATAAATGTTATTGATTATTTTTGTGCTAACGCTACCTACTTGAAAAATTTTATGGTTTATATTTTCATAATAATAATCATTAAGTTTTATTTTCCATATAGGCCTAAGCTTTAAAATTTTCTATTTAACATAATAAGATAAAGTTTTCGTCATATAAACCGTGCCTTACACAAATATGCGTTATTAAAGCAAATTAAAAGCTAAATACATTGACCCTCACAATAGCAACTATTATACATTTCAATTCAGCTTTGTTACAACTACAGTTCCCAGAACATTTTCTAAATTTACACTTACAAAATACATTTTCGTAAGTTACATTGGGACGAACACTTATAGTTATTAAGCTTGGGTAAGCACATTATTCTTCAAGTTCCAACCAAAATTAATTGGATTGGGCATTTCTTGATTTATCGAAATCGCACTTTTCCAAATAATTATTTGATACGCAGCTTCATAAAAGTAACTCTATGTTTCTGGAATTTGGCATGGTGCCGTTATTCTAGATTCTGAACAACTTTTCTTAATAATGTTTTGCCATGTTCAAAACAGAAATAGTACTTTACCTGAACAAAAGGTATCTTTAAACTACTGACAATGCCTACTTGATATGACGCCGGCACGCTAGAGGCGGAAATTTTTAAAGGGTTATTCCTAAAGAACACTTCTGCAGAAATTCAGGACTACATTCTTCTTTTTGAGGTAGATATCTATTAAGACTGGGTTAACTCCAAACACGCAGCGGAAGACAACGGAGCGATGTACAAAAATAAATCGTATTTTTTAGAACAATGAAGCAATAGAGATAATTCTTTCACTAAAAATTTCTCCATTTTTTTCTATACATTTCATACGCTTTAAGTATGCCTTTATGTGCAATCGTTTAAAAAATACCTCGATGCTGAAGTTTATATCGCGCTTTCCTGTTACGCTTTGCTTAAACAATTTCTGTAGCATTTGTTAAAAATAATTTCGTGATTAATTTGACATCACCTGAATCCAGAACGATTAAGCTTCCCATTGGTTTAAAAATTATTGAGAAATATTCAAAACTAAGCTTGTGAATGCGATGTACTCATAAAATTCATAAATTTTTTATAATAAAAAAAATACCTGAAAATATTTTTTCTGCTTTTTTGCAATTTCAAAAAAAAATGGAGCCCTCCACATTCAGATCCGCAAGGTCATTCCAGATAGTGTACACTTTTTAAAACTATATCTTCGAGTGCACACCCCATCATTTTAGAAGCGTTTTTTGAGAGGCCAGATTCCCGACTATGCCCTTAGCACCGTGTAATTTCTATTTATTGCTCACAATCAAGAATAAATTGTGTGGACAACGGTTTAACTCCCCTGATGAGACTGTTGAGGCATATAATAACCTGTTTTAAAAGATTAAAGTAATTGACAATTAATTTTGAAAAGTTTAAAATTGTTTAAGGAAATAATTATGTCAGTTATTATAGGAAAAGCATAATTTTTTTGTATGAATAAAAAATTATTTTGTTGCAATATATAATTTAATAATTAATTAAACGTTTCGCTAATACTATTAGCTTCTTTAGTAATAATTTGTTACATTGTATAAAGTGTTAAAATTTGCAAAGCTGAAATAGGAATAAACACATTAGATAAGCGAACACATAAAATTATCCCTTACTTGCTTACTTACTTGTGATATAATGAAGGTTAGAAATGTATATTACGACATTTATAGTTATTTCATACTAAAAACGAAAATAAAAGAAATATTTGCATATTCCATAATTAAAATTTTATGAATTGTATATGAATACATACATATATTGAAGGCATGAACGTAAATATGAGAATGCAAGGTTGTTTCTTATTTATTATCAGTAATGCACAGAGTGTAAAATTTGAATCTGTCTTTGACATGTACAGGGTCGTATTTATTTAAAATGTGAAATTTCAGAATCAAGCAAAGTTTGAATTTTTAATAGAAGAACATAGAGTATGAGAAACATAATTCATTTGTAATTTTTTTATAATATTAATTAAATAGGTTTTCTATATGTGTTCTATAATTTATAGCAGTAGGGCTTCCTTGTATTTCAATCATTTTTAAAACCAACCGTTTCTTTAAGTTATTCTCCTTATGTACGATTTTTGGTGTACCTATTGAAGTTAAATTTATTGTAATTTTCAGTTGCGTGATCCGTTTAAACAGTTTTTTTGTTTGGGGTGGATATATTATTGATTTTGATTGAAAATTATGTTGATTAATTCTGTTTTTCAGTAATTGTTTAGTCTGCCCAATGTATATGGAAGTACAATTGTTGCAATTAATTTGATAAACAAGATTAGATTGCATATTACTTTCAGTTTCGTCTTTTAAATTGGTAAAACACATTTTGCCAAAAGTATTCTAGTTTTTAAAAGTAATATTAATATTAAATTTTTTCAGGTCATTTAAAATTTTTTCAGATAGTTTAGGAATATAATTTATGGATATGTATTTATTTTGAGTTGAAGTATCAGTTATATTGAAATCATTGCGAACATAATTAGGTTGACGTACTATTGATTGGTTAATTTTTTTGCTATTAATACTATTGGTACGGATTTTAATTAGTTTTTTGATAAAAGTAATAGGGTAATCATTCATAGTTAATATATATGTAATGGTTTCTATTTTTTTTTATTTGTTTAGAAGATAATTTTATAGCTCTGTCAACTAAACTGTTTATGACACTGTTTTACTACTATTAATTATAATCAATCAGTGAACTGGGCGGTTTAATACGAGACGTAGGCTAGCTATCGTCTAATTATATTGCTTTATTTCTTTTTCTACAAAATTTTCTAACAAAATATTTTTATTAACAAAATCATTTTCCTAATCGCTAATAGAAAGTCGGCTCTTTTTATAACATTTGAAAGTATAGAAAATTTTACATTTCATTTATGTAAAGTTCGTTGTTATGAAAATACTGTTGTAAACACTTTCTGTGCTTCGTTTGAAAATCGAGGCAGAGAAAGTAAAACACTTTCTGTTCGTCCTTAAATGCTTTGTCAAACTGACAGTTAATAATGTTTTAAAAAACAAGCTTATTCATAGCAATGCCCATAGAAAGTTATTTGCTGACCTCATACTCTTGCAACCCTTCCTACGGTCAGGTTGACAACGATCACTTGGTGCAGCAAATTCTACTTTCTATGCTTCTTATACAAATAACTATTTCCTACTTGGTATTTGAAAGATTGCCCGTTTATAGCATTTGGACGCTTATAAAATGTTACATATCATTTATGTAAGGATCGTTGTTACGGAAATGCTGCTGTAAACACTTTCTGTTCATTCTTAAAAGCTTTGTCAAAGTGACAGCTAATTATTTTTGACAAAACTAGCTTATTGCTACTAAATTATGTACTATTAAACAATTGTTAAATTTATTTTAAAAATGTGCATAATATGCATAGAAAGTAATTTGCTGATCTCGTGCTCTTGCAACCCTCCCTACGGTTGGGTTGCAAACGATGTAGACGGTGCAGCTAATTCCACTTTCTATACTTATTATAGAAATTTTATGCGGATCTGAAGAAATTTTTGTAGCTTATATGTATAGAAATCTACAGAAACCTTACAAAAGTGTCACTAATATACTTTCTTTTAAATTTTGGTCATAGAATTAGTAGCAGTGTATAATAATAGCTATTTAAGTAACAAGGAATGTAAGTACCTATTAACATTTGAGGTAGGCAAGTACAAGCCAAGGCAAAGCCGCGGCGTGTTGCTTGCCGAAAATGTTAATAGGCGATACATTCCGAGTTATCTTATTATATTTTTCCCGCTGCTTATCGAAATTTTCCTAGATTTTAGAAAAAACCGTTTGGTTTGTCACCTGTCGCCAGGATTAATTTTCGTGAGTCGTGTTACCTGTCAGTGTCACATGTCACATAACACTTGCAATTATAAACAAAACGTCTAAGTCTGCATCTTGCATTGCTGATTTTATTATCCTAGGAACTTAATAATAATATTAAGTTCCATTGTCAAGGGAAAGCGGCAAACAAATATAATCACCGACTTACACGTTTTGTAACTAAGGCTGTATCAATGACTTACATGATCAGCAGCGGGAAAAACATGTTAGTCACTTGTGAATTAGCTTATTTTAGTCACTGAAAACGATTGCAGAAAGTGCATCAAAAGCTGCTTATGTAAGATAAAAATAATAACTCTCTGGAATTAATTTCGAGGTTTGTCGTCACGGGAGAGTTCCCTATATCCATGTCCTAAAGAAGTGGGTTTGTAAATTTAGGGAAACAGATTTAGATAAAAATGTCAAACATAAGGGAGCAAACGAACGTGTTAGAAACCTTTTAACAATAATCACATTAGATCAGCTATAGACCTATAGAGAGCATTACAAAAAGTTCAGTTCGAAAATAATGCCATGCGTTGGACTTGCCTAAGGATTTTATCACTAATCCAAAAAATATTGGGAGCTGAAAAAAAATGTATATCATTCCATTGAATATGTTTGGTCGTGTTATACAGAATTTCAACAACCAGCTTCAAGAGCGCATACAGAGAAAGGGACGTTTTTGTGCAAATATAACCATTATTACTATTATTATTGTTCTCTCGCTTTCATGAGGTCGGATTATTTATTATTACTATTCTTTAGATGGCAATATTTTTAAGAACTAAAAGTGTAGTATAACTACCTTACTACTGTTATTCTTTGTTTCAGTTAAATACAATTACTTTTAGAGTTATGTTGTTTCAAAACTTCCCACTTCCGTGGACCACTATGTATTATGACCTAATGTCATTTTAACAAATACAATCATTTCTGTTGAATGCATAAAAATTTTAATAACAAATTATGAGTCAGAAATCACTCGCATGCATGATGACAAAGTTGTTATACAAAATATCTTAAAAAATATTGTAGGCATAAACACATATGATGCCCGCGATATGCGATTATGCCGAGGTGCATTACAAGGTGGGAAGTGAAGACCCTTGAAAGTAATCTTTCCGACACCAAATGATGCTTTGACCATTCTCAATCATGTAAAAAATCGATGACAAGAATTGATACCGGCTATTTAAACTAAACACCCATAAAATGCAATCTTATGATGAATTTTTAAAAGCAACTGCAGCATGGCTTGTTAACTGTGAAAGTAATCCATACATAAAATAACAAATGCTCAATAAATAAGAATATTCAATTTAAATTTAATCAATTTAATTTTAATTTATTTGCCAGAGATGTTGCTACAAACAACTGGGATTTCGTATATACTTTAAAAGATATAAATGATAAGCTTTCGTGTCGAAATAATGCTGTCATATCTCTATATGATGTACATGGACCCTTGAAAACTGTAACAATAAAAAAACCTGTTCAACCTTACATCACTCCTGCCATTAGAAGAATACCACATTTAAAAGATAATACTACCAAAAAATCTCCATCCTAAAGCTGATAAGGATACATATTTTATAAGACTATTAGGAACTGACCAGCATCAGCTATCAGAAAGGACAACACGCTTATATTCAGTTTGAGTTTAAGTCTATAAATAAGTTTAAGCAAATAATATATTGTATTACCAAGCGAAATCAGATTTAAAACAACCATATCATTCATCAACGTATCGCAGTTATATCAACTTTCTTATAAACTTTCTGCTCATCCCGTGTAGATTCACGCTCTGAGGGAAGTTTCTTCTATATCGCATATAAAATTAACGCAACTTTCGTCGTTGACATCCTAGAGCAGATTCCCATTTTCCTTTAGCTTTCGAGCCAGGAACTCGGTGCATCCACGACCCCGCTTTTATCCCATAACTTTAGAGGACAGTAACTTAATGCTTTCGGCCGGAATTGTGTTCGACGCCCGGAGTATGTAACTTTGCTTATATTCTGCATTGCACTGCACCCAACAAGTTTCATTTATGGTTTATTACCGAATATTGCATGCGTTGTTTGCCGTCAATCTTAAGTAGGTTATAAATGTACTAGGATACGTTGAACCTGTTATAATGCATGCGTAAATTACCGCTAAATTTTGGATGCGTTTATACATGGTTGCCGCTGTGAAATAAGTTTTGGGGCGTACTCTCACTAGTGCAGTAATACTTTTAGCTTTGCTGACAACGAGCATGAAAAATTCTTAGAAATTGTTTTGAAACCCTCTTCTGCTGCGCTCGCAGCTGTAAGGCTAGCCCGCATAGATGTATTTTTATGAATGTTATCTTAAGAGAGTTCTTTGAAATGGTGTGTATACTTTTTATTTATAAAGCACAATGCAGTTCCGCGTGTTTTTCAACCAAGGAGAATATTCAAACATCCAGACATAAAGTAGGATCCAGTAGGATCCATATCTCGTAGTTTAATACTGTACGGATTTTCCAAATCCGTTAGCAAGGTTGTTCATAGTGAAATTACTACAATTTCTACGAATATCGCTAACCCTCTTTCATTTCGGTTTAAGACCTGCTCTCGCCCCAATGAGCTACTGAGAACTCAATTAACTTGTAACATGTCGTAAACGGAGATTTACTGGTAACATAAATATTGTTCAATAGAAAATAGGGGCGCTACAGTGTAGCAAATTACAAATATTTTATGCTTTGTCCAATTCGCACTTTGCTATTTCATTTTATTTTATTGGGCAGCTGTGTTGTTTAAAATTTTATATTTGGAGGGATGGCCCACACGATATTCTTAAGATAGTTGTTCCAGACATCGAAGGATTTCATTAACAGAAAAACATATAGCTTTCTAAATCGTATCACTTACAACCGCTGATTAACAAGAAGGTTAGATTCACAAAAAAAGTTAAACAAAAATAATGGCATGACATATTTCGTGTTGCAATTTTTTACTTTGGTACCCTTTTATTTGTTTGTTAATGTTTATTCTATCATTATTAGTATTTGTATGATATGTAGATGCGTAATTTGATACGATGTAGGGTTGAATTCCAATGCGAGAGTTCTGTATTGTTTTTGAAGTGTTACTTTTGGTAATTATGTAGATGATTGCGTTTTATCGTTGATATTGATGCACTGTTTTGTAGAGAGCCTTGTTGTTGGGTCGTTGCTCGTTGTTATTATTGGGTTTATGCCCAATTAGTTAGCATATAGTGCACTTTTTACCTGGGATTACCGAACATCCGGCGAGATGATCACTAACCCTTGGCCTGATAAGCAATTATTAGTGATCCAGAAAGCGCACCTGAATAGCCTGTGATGCTCATTTTCCACAAATGCCTTGCAATTTCGGTTTTGTGCAGAAGCGACAACCGCAATTTCAATTCGCACTGATATTAGTTGAATAACATTGGTCTAGTTAGCATTCGGCTGATGGGTACTAGAAGCGGTAAGCAACCGTATTACAGGTATTTTACAGGCAGATCATCGGCGGTGGACCTTAACATCATTCCTGATTGAGATATTTTACTAGATGGTAGCTGAGAGCGCCCTTAGGGCTGCAAACGCCCTTTTAAGTACTATCATTTCAAACAAGTACTGCTGAACGTAGTAATACTGACGAGGGATTTCAAAAATTTATTTTAGTCTGTTTATGTATGTACGTATGTTCTACAAGTAGCGGCGAAAGTTATGGATGAATGTCCATGAACATTTACGGAGATGCTTTATGGAACTTTAAAACGATGGTTCCACACTTTGCTTTCACTGGGATGCACTGTTTGGTGTCAGAAAGCTCAAATACCCCATTTTTTAAACGACAATCTTTTCTCAAAAATTGCTCTAACGATTTTGATGACATTCCCAGTGCAAAATGTTAATCGAAAAGATTTTTAGTAGGCAACGGAAACATCTATAAACAAGGTCACGTATCAATTATTATTAAATAACAGCCTGAGGAGAAGTATCGTATTTTGACTGAGTAATTTATGGATGTTTACGTTGAATTAGTAAAAATTTTGCCGATATTAAAACTGTGCACGAGGGGTGTACGGTATGTAATTCTATTGGTTGTTATGTAGGTACACATACGCAGGAAATAATAATATTTAAATTTTGTAAAAAGGAAACGAAAAACAATATTAGATAAGACATACCTTGACTTATAGGTTGTATGCAACGTTGTATTTTGAAGATCAAGGAAATTACCGTAGAGAGCAAACTCAGTGAAGCATACAACCGGTTCCGTAATAGGCGGTTATTTGTATAAGGAAATAAACACCGTTATGATAAACCAGTCAATAAATGCTCAATATCATTTTGGATACTGAAATGTTGCTACTGTAACGTATGTCCCAAAAGTTTTCGGAAAATTTTCAAATAGACCTACAGTAAATAACGTCCCATACAGTTGTCATTAGAAACAAATTGTATCAAATTGATTGACGTTTAATATAACATGTCAGTTTTGTAATAAACACAGTTATAACGTTAGGTTGTTGACATGCAAAATAAATAAAAAATACAAAATTTTTAACAATGACTTTTTTCCGAAAACTTTTGGGACATACGTTAGTGTCGATCACGGAGAGAAACAAGATGTAAATGAAGTAATCTAAAACCATAGTAGGCGATACATATTTGATTTAATTTTCCTGTAATAGTTACTGAATTGCCTACAATAAATTTTACAAAAACTTTAATGGTGATTTTCGCAGTTCAATACTGACTTGCTGTTACTGACTACTGACTAATTATTAGAGGCCAAGCTGCCAGTGAAGTTCGCTTTAAGCAGCTGCAACAAATAATTTAAGTCAATATATTGCCCTGTTGACAGAACAATGGTCCGTCACTCTATGCCGAAACTACCATAAAACTACGCAATGTCTTTAAAATGCATTATTGACGCGGAAGTGACATCTTCTTTTTAACAATGCTAAATAATATAAAATAAAAGTGGTTCTCATCGTTAAGTTTTGTACTTCTCATATTAAAATACACAGGACCATGGGAAGACCGGCCTATAAAATAATGGCAATGTTTCCGATACAGCTTCTTGCAAAACCTCCCTTCCAGTAACCTAATGTGCTACCGGAGAAAGCTACACGTTTTCCTTGCTGTCGAACAAGTTTTCTGCGTTTTATTCGCGAAATCATGGTGGTTTTATTATGTAACACCTCTTCATTATTGTTGCTTGGTTCTCTGCCGTATTGAAGAACTTGGAAAGTACCGCATTTGAAAAACTCCAATTTCATGCTTTTTTACTATTTGGGATAATATGAATTGCACATAAGAGATATTCTCTAAACATTCTAAAATCAGTTCTCAAGATACACGTCTAACTTTTATTATGCTTGTTACAGCATACAACAGCTAATCCTGGTTGGTAACTGTAGGTATCCGTAAGAGCAGTACTGTATTGTCTTTTTCGTAGCACGTTCAGAGATTTTCATTAGTTCTATTACATGTGTACGCCAATATTAAAATGGCTTTATGACACCAGAAGCTGGATGTTTCCTTGCATTAACGGCGGAAACTGAACTCTAAACTGTGTCACGGTCGGTTTAATCTTAATTTTTTTTTATTAAATATAATAAAATACACTGTCTGAGCTTAGCCGCAATAGATCAAATGTCAAAAAGTTAAAAGATTTTACTAATTGCATTTTTATTGTGTTACTGTTATGATGAAAATAGAAATTCTTGTTATAGAACTTCGGGATTTTTGAAGCGACTTAAAATGGTAAATAGTGATGATGAGAAGAATAATAATTATAAATGGCGAGAATTTCGCATTCTTTCCAGATGTTTTTGCCATCTGGTTACCAAGCCATCCGATTAATAATAACTTTTTTGAAACATAACGTAATACAAAAATGGACTAAATTATAAAACAGAATAGTTGTCCAACTTCAAGGCACAATTCAGATTAATCCAAGGTTTCTCTGCGCTTCCTCCCAAACCTTGGAATACCAAAAGAAAAATTAATGTTCTGTAAAACTATTACAATAAACTCTATATAAATTCACTTCAAGTACAATACCCATAAATAAAACTATATCATACTTCAAACTCTTGCCAGCTGAAGAAAATTATTTTTTTTGTCAATGCTATATTATATAAAACTTGCCGAAAGTAACCGTAAAGCGAACAGGATATGATATAAACCCTTGAAATATAGTTGATACGTTATGAACGTCAGATAGAGATTTTATTTTATTTTACAAATAGCACAAAAATTTAGACATTTTCTAGTTGTAAGGGTCGAGTACGCTTGAACGTTACCTTTGATTTCATTTTTAAGGAGTACACTTAGGTTCTTAGGTTAATAGCTAAATATAGGAAAGTATTTGTAGTTATAGGCAAACAGTTATAAACCTTAACGAAAGCTCTCGTTTGTTTTGCAGATTAACTACTGTAAAAGATCACGACTTGTCTAGCTCCTACTCCTCTAGGTTGATTACAATCTGATATCGCAGTATCTCAACTGTTAGTAAGATTATGTTTACACTGACTCCTTGACTGACCTTTACTTCTCCAAGTGGATTACAATTCGACACCACAGTATCTTCACTATTTGTAAGTTTGTGTTCCGCCCTAACTTCTTTATTTCTTGTTATTTTTGCTGCGTAAAACATAAGCTAATTATTCGGCTTTCCTTGCTGCTAGTATCTTTTATAATTTTACCACGACGTGACGCTAAGAGGGATCGACGACGCCTCTGTTATACCGGGTGCTGACTTGCGCGACGCACCATAGGAATTTGCATAGTAAATGCTTTATGTTCAATTATTTGCTCCCCTAATTATTTTAGAGCTAAAGTGTAAATACATTTTTTGTAGAGAAAAAAATACTGCACCCATTCATACTGCTGCTAACAATTTTTCATTTTCCAGAACCGAAGGAATGCAAAAAATCAAACTAGCATTTTCACAAAAATCAGTGATGCCATGGAATTATTGAAACAAGCCAATGCCAACGCAAGTGCGTGCGGGGAGATCATCCAGTCACTGCCGTCAAAAGATTGAATGTATTGTCGTTTTTCTCATTTTGCTGTAAGTTCTGAACCTCATTATTGCACCTACAATTATTTAATAACTTGCCTGTAGTCTTAAACTTAAAATGAATCAGTCTATTAATGGTTGTACTGTTTGGAATTTGCCTACACGGATATTTTACAATAAACAAGGAGCTTACTTAACGAACGTCCACCATACTCGTAAAACCATTTTTGTTATGGACAAGGTCTAGGTACCTTAGAGACATTAAGCAGAACATAATTAATAATGAATTATTATAAACGTCAAACATCAATGACAAACAAACAAACAGTACATATTGTCGCGCCGCACGCATTTGCGTTGGCATTGGCTTGTTTCAATAATTCCATGGCATCACTGATTTTTGTGAAAATGCTAGTTTGTTTTTTGTATTCCTTCGGTTCCGGAAAATAAAAAATTGTTAGTAACAGTATGAATGGATGCAGTATTTTTTTCTCTACAAAAAATGTATTTACACTTTAACTCTAAAGTAATTGGGGGAGCAAATAATTGAACATAAATAATTTACTATGCAAATTCCTATGGTGCGTCGCGCAAGTCAGCACCCGGTATATTAAAAGTATAAGTCACATTAGTTGCCAAAACCCTGCCAAACTGCCGCAATAACACCAAGCCAGCAGAAGAAGCCATCGGCAACCATCTTACGCAATTATAGTCACAGCCTCTATACTTGAGTAAAGGTACCATAAGTACAGCCGCCTAGAGTGATCGTCCGTAATTCAGCCTAGAAACGCCGTAATAACCCAGACAAAATCTACACAACCTAGGTTCACCTACACATTAAATCCAACCAGAGTGCGCACCGTTACATAGTATAGTCATAAACATCGTGTTTGAGCCAATATTTATAAAATATGATTGTATTTTATTATTCCAGAATTTATTAAATTTCATTAGAAGTTTATTACATCCTGAAATACAAAAACATCTTATATTTCATATTTTAACAACTTCCGTCTAGATTCTAAAAAATATTGATAATTTATTTTATATTCAATCTATCAAAAGTAAATGCAAGAATTAACTTTGCCAAAGATGGTATGCTTTATCAGATTAACATACACAAGGCCTTTAACTGCTCATTAGGATGATTTAGATTTAGAATAATCATATTGGAATTTCATTCTGACGGTTTTTTCTCAGTATGAAATTGGGAATTCGCCAAAAGTAAATAAAAATAACACAGAATTTCACAGTTTTTCTGTTCAAAGTGATAATTTTCTTTGTCAAATCTGCTTTGGGGTAAAGACTACATCTGAAAATCTGTCAGTTATCAGTCCATTCTGGAACTAATAATAAATATTAACGATACCAGTTTGATTATGAGCATCTTAACGAAAGGTGTTTGATTGCCAAAACGAGATAGTTCGCCGAGTTTTGCGGCAATCAAACGAGTCTCGTTAAGTGCCGTAAGCAAACGTGAATTGTTCAATATTTTATCTTCATCAATAAATTCTGGCACTCAGTGCGGTAATAAAGCTCTTAAGGATATTAGAATTAACTTTGTTAATAGTATATGACAACACCCATGAAGATAAAATACATAATGCAACGTCTGCTTTGATATGAGTTCGTATAACCAACTGGATCTCAGCCGATGGACTAGATGCAACTTTATCCGATGGTTTTCATTGTCGAAACTCGGATGACTACATAGGTAATCGATTAGATTGGCTAGTAGCATGGAATTTAAAGAGTGTGATTATCCAGAAGTTGTTTTATTTGATTCACAAGAAAGTTCTTGTTAAATTTGCACATTCACTTCGTGAGAAACAACACCAATATTTAACCAAAAATAATTCATCTTCAAAAAACTGCAGAAAATACAGCAAAAAAGCTTGGTATACTGTGATGACCTTCCTGTGGGTACATAAATGAATTTTAGTTTTTTGTTATCAAAATTATTATCCAAATAATCTTGCTCAAATATTCACTTCTTCTTTGACTTAAACTCAAATATTGATGGTTATATACTGTTATGGTATTAGTACAGGGGTTTAAAATCAGATTAATAAGATTAAAGAAATACAGTATTAAAAATTACAAAGATAAATTTAAGTTTAAAATGGATATAAAAATTATTAAAATGTATTTGGTAAAGAAAGGAAATAGAATTTAAAATTCAAATAAATAAAGCTAGATAAGAAACAGTAGGATTTTAACATGATTTACCTAATTTATCTGAAATGAAATGATGAAAATAATATATACCTACTATTTAACATAGTTGGTATTACACATATAATAAAGCTTCTATAATGTGTTGTACTGTGAAATAATATAAGCTAGATCACTAAGAAGATTTTTATTGATTAGAATGTAAAAATTTGATAACGAAAATGATGTAATACAATTTGTATCGTTTAAAATTATAAAAATAAACCCCTTTATAAAAGTTTTTAAAAGATATTTGGTATATAAAAGGGTTAAAATTTGAAATGAAATTGGCGTGGTGTAAAAGAATAAAAAGTAAAATGTTAAAAGGATAGAAGATGTGCAGACTATACGGATGAAGATAAAGAAGGTGGTCAGAATACCAAAGTAATACAGTTATAATCTACAAAAGCAAATAGAAGGAAGGGAATGCTGAATTAAGTTTATTGTAAAATTACATTGCATCAATTTAATTGGATAACAGGGAATGGTTTACATCGAGATCATTAGCAGAGTGAGCGTTTTGTGGGGTGGATTGGAGATTTTTTATCTGGAGAAGTTTTGATTGGACAGGCTTGTCATTGAAGTGACATTTTGTGGCTTGCATCTGGTCGAGGTTTGTGGTACAGGATTGTCGGTGGCTTGAAGATTTTGGTGGGACGACAAGGATGGTGGTTGCTGCTGATGTTGCTGATGGGAAAAGTTGGAAGGCGCCTTGTCGTTTTTAAAGGACAAGGAAGTCTTTGAGGATTTAGGTGAGTTTTTGGCGAAGTTCGTGCTGACGTTTTTGTTGGAAGTTGGGAGATCTTGGGGAGGTTTCTGGATGCATTGGCCTTTCTAGAGGAGAGTGTTGAGTCCAATAACAAGCAACAGAATACAGGTATTTAAAATAAAAACTGAAAGAAAATTGAAAGAGTGAAGTGAGTTAATTTTAATTAATTAAGTACTTACCATTTGATATTGTGGAATGACAAAATGTAACGATAAAGTATTTGTAATTGATTTTTCAAAACTAGTTTGAAGTGTCAGTTGACAGAGGTACGAGTATAAAAATAAGAAAATCAAATTTCAGAATATAAGCAATCTAGATTATAAAGAATCCGACCTGTTTTTCAGTCAAGTGTTTATACCGAAGCTAGCAGTTGATAATTTTGATAATCCAGAATTAAATAGGAAAAATGAGTTAATTAAAATTCAATTTTAAAAAGAATTGATTAAAAATAAAGTAAAGTAAAGGTTTAAGTCAATTATAAAATAACAAAGGCGTTACAACGTGATAGAGTCACCGTAACAATACTTCTTCCATTTTATTAAATTATCCGGCACACCAATTAAGTTTTATATACTAGCTCAGTAATTATTTTTGAAAGATGAAACTGTCACCCAGGTTGGGGCATGCATTTTATGATATTATAATATTTCTAACAACTCCTTCCGTTCATACTCAATACCGGTTATGTAGATGTCTTTAATATAAAGTGCAAGTTGTCAGTTTACTTAACCTCAGAATTCGATAGCACTTTTGAATATCGCGTACCAACTCCTTTATAATTTTAGTTTTGATCGTAAATCTTGTCTTTCGGAAGAATTTTAATCCGGTCTTCAATGTTCAACATTAGTGTAACCTTTTTATGATGCTAACACTTCCATTATCAGCTATGTGCCAAATGGCAACACGTTAATTATTATGCATCAGTTTAATAAGCAAATATACAATTATTTATGCTTTTGTACAATTTAAATTATTAGAGCATACCAAAAATGAGTTCCATTACGTATGAAAAATACATTGTTCCGATTATAAAATAATCAAGTGCATTAAGCACCCAGCCTAGTTACCGTGATATTTCTGGTTAGTGTATAATTTAAAAATACGAGACTAAATTAACTTATTACATAGTAAGATATAATTTTTTCACAATCAACAACAAAACTTCTATATTCAGTCCAAAATAAGTATATCTGTCACTCCCAGTTCCAAACACAACACTTCTCAATAAGGTTTACAAATTTATACATTCATGTTCACTTTTACACATTAATACGCCATATGCCAGAGCTGCACCCCTTTTCATGTCCTCATCCAAATTCCACCTTATGATCTTCCTTTCTTAATTGTTTTTTTTTTCTTTCCGGTTATCTGGCTGTTGTATATTGTAATGTAGCATGCTGTGTGGATGCTTAATTAATTCAATATTAATATCCAGATATCTAAAGGGTATCATGTGATAACAGTTGGTGATAGATTACTGGTGGTAGTAGCAATAGGCAACCAGGGGGTTGTTTACTGCAAGTGAAAAAACTTCTTTAATTTTGAATAATCAACGTTTAGTAAATCACGTTAAAGGGCTAACTTTCCTTTAATTGTGAGAATAATATTGTATATGTGGTACGTGATAGCAAGATAGTCTTCTTCACGATCAAATTTGACCAAAGGTCACAATTATTATTCATATTATAATTTCAAGATTGTTTTAAACCATTTGAAGTGGTAATTGGTACTTAAACCATCAGTAAGTGAAAGCGCGAGTGATTGTGGCATGCTGTACTACCGTTTATCAAGGTATTGAGAGGTACGAGAGCTACAACGAGCTATTTTGGGTCTTCAACAACTCAAGGGAGATGTTTGACGACTACCCATCAGTTAGAAGCTGATAGAAAATACACTCAAGGTACAAGTGAGTCTTCGTGAAGGTTCGTGTATTTTTATTAACAAGTTTGGTACGACAAAATTAGTGAAAAGCATTGTAATTTAGGTTTAGAGCGCAATTTAGAATATTAAGTTTTATAAATTTGCTTTGATTCGGGTACTCGACGTTTTCGGCCATTATAAGTAGAAATTATATCATTTTGGTCTAGGTATCTGTAATTAATTTTAACCTCAGTTTGGAAAAAGTAATTTGATTAAATAATTTGACATTTAGTTTTCAGTAGTAACTTAAAAGAAGGTTCTATTAAAAGTATTAAGGAGTGTGATTGACAAAGAAGTCAATACAATAATAATTTTGTCATTCAGTATTCAATGATAAAGAGATTCATTATTATAACCTTTACTCATTCACCTGAGGAAGATAGATTCTTATTTGCTCAATAAACTGACTAGCCGAGATAATTTTAAATAATAGTCAAGTGACATAATTTCAATCATATATTTTCATAAGTGAGATATGTCAATTTTGAAAGTAATTCAAAAGCAACAAGGTAAGTGTTTATTACATTATTCTCGATACTACTTCTGTTAACTAAGCAATAGGGTAGATATCCAATTTACTAATTGTAATAACCGTTCGAAAAAGGGTTATATAACAACCTGGTCACATTTAACCCATTCCTGCAATTCTTGTAAGTCAAACTATTTCAGATGTCGAACGATTAAAGGAAAATAAAAGAAGTACAACATATCAAACATGTTCCAACAGTAAGAGAATCGGCTGAAGCGTTTTGTTCTAAACATAATTTTTACTTTTATCTATGTGTAGTATACCTTCTTTAGACGAAGTATTCTACCGCATTTGATCTATGGCTTGAAGATTATATCCCATCGACAGATTGGAATGTTCAAAAGCTAAGAATAACTCAAAGGGTAATGGAACGACGAACAAAGCATGCTAAGTATTAGCAGTAGATGAGATTAGTAACACTGGAACTTGACAAAAATAGTTGCAGATATAACTATACGTATTGCACATCTATAATCAGCTGATGGGAAGCAAACATTACATGTAAAATGGAGGAAAGTTACACAAACAGAGTAATATAGTGGTATACAAGGCAGCTAAAAAAGTGTGGGAAAACCACAAAAGTGATCGATGACACTAGAAAGATCGTAGAAAAGAAGCAGCAAGAGGTAGCACAAGACAGGACAGTTTAGAAAGAATTAAGGAAAACCGACATCCAGGAGTGGCTAAGAAGAAGAAGATACTTGTAATTCTCAGGAGCGCAACTATACAGCTGAAAAAGCTTCTGGGCCATCGTGCATAGTGAAGATATAGATCTTTCTCGAGGTAGTTTTGGTATCGCAAAACGCGATGGATCTACACCAGACAAGATGGATAAAAAAATCCTTTTTGCCATATTTCCGTCAAGAACGTACAATAAAGAAAACATGCATTGTAATAGAACAAAAAAGGTGCCTGGAAAAGGAGAGAAGAAAGAGTTGGACTAGACTCGATGCTTGGAAAATTAGATCGTGGAACGCCAAACAAGGTAAAGAGATGGGCGCACACTAAAAGGGATAAAGAAGAAATTGTAACATGATTGACAATTAATTACGATCGAGTTTATAGTGGAGTAAAAAAACACCGAAGAGCAAAGGAAGGGGTGCCATCCTCAATTCATAAAGAAAACAGGGAAGCAAAGGAGAATTATAATTACAATTCAAAACGAGTTTTAGCAGTAAAACTAAAAACTGGGCGAGGAAATTAATAGTCCATTTGCTGAGAATGCTTCCGTATGTGATGCATTTACCAGAGTATCCCGACTTGGAGCTTGTTGCTAATGGTCTAGTAATGGGTGCGAGTGGCCATTTTGGAAAATCTACACTAGCTGTGATTTAATTATCTCGAAAGATGATTATTGAAAATGCACTGCATAGGCATACGTGGTGTAATTATACAAAAAAAAAAAAACGATTCAACGAAGGTGATAGTGGTACCGTTGCAGTTTGGAACAATAATTAAAATTAAGGTGTCAGTTTCACATATTTTTTAATTAAAAATTAAATTTTTTGACAAAAATAGGAAAGTTTGCAAGAGTTTTGTAACCTAAAAATTGATTTTTGTTACTTTTCCGTATTTAAGTTTTTCTTCAGTTTTGAAATAACTCTCTTAAATACCATATCTTACAGAAATTATGACTAATAGTACTTACTTTGGTTAAAGTCTTTGGCTTTATATATTTTATCAAAAGTTTAGCCAGTGTTTATGACGTCCCAAGACAAGCAAAACTGTTTACCAATAATAACTTTTTCTCCAAGAATAAAAAATGGGAACGTTTGCTTGAGTGCAGTACCCCAACTGGGGATACACTGTGTACAATTTAAATTTTTTCACACCTACTTGTTATTTGTCAATAACAGAACTGTTAACCTGACTGAAAGGGTCCCCATAACAGCCTAGGCTGTGAGACACTTAACAGCCTAGGCCGTTAATAAATAACAGAACAGTCACATTTTAAGATTTGCAATACTGAAATGTATAGTTAGTGATACTGTAAGTCTATGTCAAATTCGAGGTTAGCAGGTTAGGTTTTGCGTCAGTCTGTGTTAAAACTAACGCAAAACCTAACCTGCTAACATCGAATTTGACATAGACTTACAGTGTCACCAAAAATACATTTCAGTATTGCCAAACGTATTTTTTCCATAGGTGATTCAACGACATACGGCTGTTATCGCATTTAACTAACTCGGATAAATTCATTAGCCTCGTTTGTTAAATGCTTACTAACGACCTTATGTCGTTAATAACTATTATTGTTTTTATAAAATATCTTTAACGTGTTTAATGCAATAAAAACGTATAAAATGTACATCACACATATACACGTACACATACTTCATCATATGTCTATGCAGTGCATTTTCAATAAGCATTATCTTTTGAGATAGTGATATAAAAGATGGTGTCGACTTTTTATCAATTACTACAAAAAAATCCAAACAAACAAAGACCAGCAAATGACAAACCTTTAGTAAAGAAAGAATATTTTTATAGCAAATTACAGGAAACCCTGCTAGTAAGAGATTTTAATGCTCGAATAGACGATACTACGATAACTACATCGATCTGGCATAACTAAAAAAATAACGAAAGTATCAGCAACGAAAATGATGTACTGATATAGTTATGTTTATACAACGAATTAATACTGCACACTTTGACTATGGGATATACAATGGCACCATATAGTATGGTGTTATATATTTTATATTATAAATCCCTCCAGCATAGCACATGTAAATGGGTAGTGACGACAGTTTGTCGCTGGGAAAAAATATGCTAGATAACATGTGAGCCATAATTTTTTAGAGTTATAATAAAAACGACAAAACAGACTCCGTGGCGACTTATTAATTTGAAGAGACAGTTGATATAGTTAGTTGTTTTAATCAGGTCTGCCAAATCATAGTTTTGTAATAATTGACGACCAAGTGACTACTTGTGAGACATCACCAAGTAATAGTGTGGCTATTGGTACAGCCTCTACTTCGTTTCTAATCCCACAAAACTCAGCAACCTAACACCTCCTCAAAGAATAGCTGCCAACGCTTCAGCTATGTAAATATTTCTAGCAAGGCTGATGACGACGACGACGATATCCTTATAGCATTAACTGTATTTCGTCAAACTTAACCGTTTCCAGATTTATGGGTACAATAGAGGTAGTTTGATCTTTAATTTTCTATAATCCATTATGAATATCTTTAAAGATCTAAGGCAGCAGAGAACAACACACATGAAAATTGTTATTATATTCAGCACTGATACGTTATTTGTCATTATTTCTTATTATAAGTGCAAACCGTTAAAATAAGCTTACATCCAAAAAAATTAAGTTTTCAATAGCACCTCTTCAAAACATGCACATTTTTGATCTTCAAATTTAATAAAAACCATTTAAGGCACAAGCTCTCATTCTATGCCACAATAATTTTTTATAATATGCAAATCTACTTCAATATTTAATAAAACATATCTGGATATCCTGTCAGAACTGACTAATAATGCAAATCAAAAGCAATTTATAACAATTAATTGGTAAATTTAGAAGTATTAACATAGAGCGTCTCCAAATCGGAAACGAAATCAGTATATTCAATCCGAGCATCCTCAGTTACTATGAAATGTTTCCGTTACACTTTCCAATTGAATGATTGATAGAAGCAAATAAATTCCATATACATTGATTTGTGTTGCTCGTGAAAAGTTTTATATTTAGATTGAAAATTAATATTTTTCATTTCGATATAGCTTTGAACAATACATTTATTATTGTTAAAATATTACGATTTTACGGCAGTACTGTCATTTAATTGAATTTAGACTTGAAGATTGTTATACGTAAAATCGTCCCGGTTTTTTAAATTAATTAAATAATAGCTTAGTGTCTTTTAAAAAATATTTATAATTACTGTTGATATTTCTGCTGATAGAAATTGTTAATCACTGCTTTCCAGTAATGTTAAAAATGAATCTTTATATCCGCAGATTCTGCGGTATCATATCATCTTAACCCAACAGCTAGGATAGTCAGTAACGATTGCTTAGTGCTAAATTGCTTGCATGTCACATTTTTTTCGCAGCTTCATCAAATAGCAACTGACACGACTAACTGTTTGAGCAAAATTCTCATAGAGTTCCGGGCCGTGAGCGCCGTAAGCCGCATGCTTACATAATAATATAATCATTCAGGTATTAAATTTCTACCATAGGGGACCATAGCCAACGTAATTTCCTAGGGTAGAGTCATTCTTCCTATTATAATTTCAAATGGCGGCGCTAATGCAATATAAATTGGCCGAATTCGAAGAGAAGTCCCGGAGGCCTGAATTATAGACCGGGCTAATGTAACCCGACTAGACTCGGCCAAAATTATTTTGGCCTAACCACATGTCTACCCGCTGTAATTGCTGAGAACAAACGCGGATTATAGTGCTTCCAGTGTCATTTAATTTAGTGCTCTATCGCTGGGACATTATAGTTAACTTAGTAATTTGGTATTTTGTGGCTGCCAGGAATTTGGGGATTATGGGAACTGGGAAAAGTGGGACCTTTTCACAAATCTACCGCAATTTTTCAATTAATTGCTAGATGCATCAGAACGGCCTTTTAGGTAAAAAGTTGAGTTTTTGTTGTTTTATACAAATGTGACTACAAAAGTAGTAATGAGTTCTATTCAGCATACATGTATTCGTATGTAGTTAATGGAATATAATTTGCATACTCAAGTTTATGAAACAGTAGAGAAGTAGAAACATCAATAAAAAGAAATATCAGAAGAGAACTTAATTTCGGGCATGTGACCGCCGCGATTGGCGCATACATGACGTAATCTGAAGGTCCAATTTTCACACACTCTTTTCGCAGTAAATCAGGCTGTATTTCATTTCAGCAATAACGCGTCGAATTTTGGCTTTCAAGTGCTCAATTGTTTCCGGTTTATCGGCATAGACATGCGACTTTACATATCCTCAAAGAAAATAATCTAATGGCGTCAAATCGCACAAACGAGGTGGCCAGTTAACAGATCCACAAAATGGATTTTTAACAGGGCCACCTCTTTCGTGCGATTTGACGCCATTAGATTATTTTCTTTGAGGATATGTAAAGTCGCATAAACCGGAAACAATTGAGCACTTGGAAGCCAACATTCGACGCGTTATTGCGAAATACAGCCTGATTTACGCGAAGAGTGTGTGAAAATTGGACCTACAGATTACGTCATGTACACGCCAGCCGTGGCCGTCACATGTCCGAAATCATATTCAAACATAATTGTCATAAAATTATCTTTCAGATAAAGCCAATTTCATGGATATTAAAAACATCTTTCTGTGTTTTCTTTCAATTTAAAGTTGTATCCCTCTAAAAAAACACCCTTTATATATCTCGAAGAGAGTTTCAACAACGCCTTAAAAGTCTATGAAATTGTATACTAGCGAACGGTA